>JANIJG010009460.1:9103-20545 GCA_024611175.1 Megaceryle torquata | reverse complement strand
CCTCCGCCACCTCTGCCCGGCGCTGGTGTTCCCCCTCCGCCACCTCTGCCCGGTGCTGGCGTCCCCCCTCCGCCTCCTCCACCACCTCTGCCCGGTGCTGGTGTCCCCCCTCCACCACCTCTGCCCGCTGCAGGTGTTCCCCCTCCACCTCCTCCACCACCTTTGCCTGGTGCTGCTCCACCACCACCACCTCCTTTGCCTGGGTTGGGGGTGCCACCTCCAGCCCCACCACCGTTGCCTGGAGAAGTGCCACCCCTTCCAGTGCCAGCCCAAGGCAGCACCTATCCATCAATCCCACAGGGCTGTGGGTTTCTTCCTCCTCCATTACCATCTGGTTTATTTGCAATGGGAATGAATCAGGAGAAAGGCAGCAGGAAACATGTGATAGAGCCTTCTCGGCCAATGAAGCCTCTTTACTGGACAAGAATTCAGCTCCACAGTAAAAGGTAAGTCATGGAGTTGTGACCTGAGTGGTGTTTCCACTTTATGACTGTCCTGATAGTATCATATGTTATGAGCTAAAGTTTTTTATTTACTGCTAGGCAGGTCTTTGAAAGAACCTCAGTGCAAACAGGATTTTATTTGTAGTGGGCTATGTAAATGGGGGACCTGTTTTCTTCAAAGCAAACAAGCACTGAATAATGCTATTTGCATGTGAAAGCTGTTTGAGGGTACTGTTTTCATCAGTCCTTCGTGGTTACAAAGCACGTATTGATCAGATACATGGGGGTGACTGTGTGCCACTAAGCATTGTAAGACGGCTTTTAAGGTGCTGTATTTGTACTTTACCTCAACTTTCAAGATAGCATTGGTCTCTCTCTGGAGCAGCTTCCAAGTTTTGGTAGTGTCTTCCCTCTGGATGAATGTATGCTGAGCACACTTTATCCTCCTTTTTCTTTTCCCTAGTGAGATAATTTTGTTTTTTTTTTTTTCACTTTATACGCTCAGTTTATTTGCATGTCAGCATAAAACTATTCTGGTAGCTCTTTGATAAGACTTTCATATACTTTCTTTCGGTTGTTGATGTTTTTTGCTTGTTTGTAAAATATCATTCTTTGTCATGAAGTTTCCTTATTAATCTTTATGTCTCTAAGCATTGACTGTAAAACCCTTCTGCTGTTATTTAATGATGAATTTCTTCTTTCTTTTCAAGTTCTTGTCATTGTCATACAAGTGGTTTGCAGATAACTCTCTTTTTGCTTCTCTTTGTATTCATGTCTGTATGTTTTATAACCTATATACAGCCTATTTATATTCTATTGTATGTAAAGGGGGTGAATATAAATGAGCCTGACCTTTATTGTGTGTGAACAAAGAAATACTGGGGAGAATCAATAGCATATTTTACCAAAATGCTGCTAGTAGAAATTAGGCAACAACTTTTCAATCGCTGCTATTTTATTTTCTTCATTCCTCCATTTATGACCTTATCTAGTTTGACACTGCCCTACATAGGTCTTTTGCTTAACTTTAGAGATTCTAGTGCTTCACTTGTGTGGGAAAAAATTGAAGAGCCTTCCATAGATTATCATGAGTTTGAAGAACTGTTTTCTAAAACAGCTGTTAAAGAGAGGAAGAAACCTATTTCGGACACCATTACAAAAACAAAGACTAAACAAGTGAGTACTCCTTTAATTTCAGGTCTTTTCTAGGCCGGTTTTTACATAAAGACAGAATTTTGCATGCAGCTAAGATCAATTTTGTCTGATCTGAAATTGTTACTGTATATACTCTATATAGATACTTAAGAAATGTAGGATGGGTTTCAAAGTTCTATGTGTTAAAGAATAGAAGTTTGGGGTTTTATAAATTACTCTTAAAGTAGGTATTTTCTTAAAAAGTCTTTGCTTTATCCACTTTAAAATTAACAAAATAGAGCTAAAATAATTAGCTGCATATATGATGCTTTTAAGTTGACTGCACATATGGAAGGAGTAGTATCTAAATTATTCTGCTTAGTTTTATAAATGAAATAGTCACATATGTATTATCATGACTTCATAGAAAAATTAGGTGCAAAAATCTAAGTCAATGTTATACTAATCATAAAAGTTCTAAGTTTGTGTTGTGCTTATATATATGTGTATATAAAAATATATATAGTGAATATGAAGTTTATGCATTCAATAAATTACAAGCACACTTGAGAAAAATCCCACAATAATCAGACTCCTTTCTTGAAAAGGAATGGTGTACATTAAAATTAAAATAGGAAGTGTCTCTTAAATACAGAAGTTTAAAACCAGGGGAAAGAGAATTGAATCTGAATGTTTATGTTAATAGAGAGCTGTAATCTTCTTGGTGTCTGTGTGAAAATTCAATTGTGGTGATAAGTAATTTGCAGTTAATCTTTCAGCCTATAGAGGAGAATGTTCTTATGTAGAATTCTGTTCTGTCTTCACATTCCTGTACTTAATTCAAGATTAGGCATCATCTTCTAACATACAGGTTAACTCTATACAAGTTTTTTGTTTTCCATATTGGATATACAGTAGGACTTTTCAAAATCTCCATGCAGCATATCTTATATTTGAATATTACCTCTCCACCCAGTAGTTTTGGAGATCTTACCCTTACAGACACACTGGTCAGCAGTATAAACGTGCAGGCAGGCAACCTGCTGTAGGCAACAAATAGTAATGAAGTTGGGGTGATTATCCCAAGGTGTTGGATAAAACCTTTTCCTGGAGGGATGGGAAGGATAGTGCAATCACACTCATGTGTTTGTTCACCACATATCTTTGTGCTGTACCAGCTGGGATAGGAGGAAAGGTAACAGTGCTGCTACTACCTTGAAGTCCTGCAATAAATCTGTAAAGACAAGTTTTGCTCTTCTTCCCTCCCTCTAGGGGGAAAAAAAAAAAAAAAAAAGCTCTCTAAGTAAAAACAGGAGCAGTGCTTTGCCTATCAACTGTTAGTCCATTAGCATTTCATGAGGTTTGGTGATGCAAACTTCTGAACAGAGTAGACATGCCAGCTGGTTACAGACAGCAATTATGAATAAATATTAGATGTGGATTTTAATACTGAGAGTATTTATTTTTCTTGCAATGCCAGAAATTAAGATATATTATCAATAAATGCATACTATGTACATAAAACTAAATGAAAATGACTGATTGTTCTTAAATTCTTTGAAAAGAGCTGTTGTTTATGACAGGAATTTCCACTTGGAAGTTTAAGGCAATCCACATAGGTGCTGTCATCTAGAACAAACATTCCTGTGGGACAACTAAATTTGCAGAAGAGAATCTCTTCCTCTGGTGATCAAACAAACGTACTGCTATCCAAATAGAGTTAAATTACCTAATAGAAAAGTCTGGTTTGTTGATCTGTAGTATCAACCAGACAGATAATAGTAGTCTTTCAGTAAAACTACAACTGGAGCTATCATTTATTGCAGATTTCAAACTTAAGAGTTCATGGGTCCAAATCCAGTTTCAGCTTTTTGTAGAATTGACATGAGACAACAGAAGTAGAACAGCTTTACAGATATATTCTGTGTACACCCTCTCAGCAGCTTGGAATGCAGGCCTTCATTTTGGAATTTTGCTTCATTTATACTGCAGTAAACACTTGGATAATGAATTCCATCAGTAGTTAGCAGGAGAAACAGTTATTTGGAGAAAGCATGGCTGTAACGCCACAAGTATGTTTTTACAGGAAGCACCAAGTGCTGTTTAAGTGGTTACTGGTTTCTCTGATAGTTACGGGTGTTGTAAAGATCTTACAAACGGTGTTTCTGTAGTGTTCTTTACAGGGACATGTTATGCAAAGCAGATGTGTTCTGTCACCTGTTGAGTTATGGAGGAGCATTGTACAGAACAGAACCAGGACCCACAAAACTTACTCGGCTGCTGTCCAGAAATGCTCTAGTCTGGAAATCGGTTTTCCACCTTGCAATGATGTACGGGTGTTCCGAGTGGATGTATTGCTTAGATGGGTTGGATATAAAGTATTAGCTACATTGGAAATAGTAGTCAAGAAAAAATGCCCAAATAACTTTCAAATGCATAAAATATTTTATTTTTACATCTGATTTTAATAAAACAATATTTTTATTGTAACCTGAAATAAAAATGTATTTATGAAGGAGGTCACATGGCAGAGTGGGGGAAAATTCTAGCTGATCTGAAGAAAGATTTGAGAGTTTTGGGATGCTGTAGTGGGTGAAACATTAATTATTTTGGAGTATGCTGCTGTTTTGCACACAAAGCTATTTATGCATATGCCATAGGGTATATGCATATGTTTGCTCGTGTATGTACATAGAGATATACATGATATAATTATTTCTAAAGGGTTATCTCTTTTTAAGTGGTGAACTTATCTATTTTGTTGTGGGTTGTTTTGGGATTTTTGGAGTTAACGACTGAGTTAATTTCACCCTACCCAAGTATTGGTTCTAATTGTTTTTTCCTTGGCATGATTATCTGCAAATAACTTAATGCAATATAAAACAATAATACTTAAAAAAATAAATCAATATTACATCTAGCACTAACTGAAGGCCACATTAAAATAAAATTCAGAACTATAAAGAAAGAGGAAAAAATGAAGCTTTAATATTTGTGAATGTAGCTGATTTTATTCTTACTTGCTCTCATATGGTACTATGGTAAAACTTGTGTTTTATTTTGCTGTGTTAATACATAAATGTCAAATTCTTAGCTGCTGTAACTGTGTGCAGGCTCACTCAATGAGAATACCTACTAAATCTTCAAAGAAAGTATTTTATGGGCTATATTATAGGTGGGGCTGCTATTGCTACCTATTAAAGTGTCTGGCTTTCATTATAAATCCCTGTTGCCAATATTTAGCTCTTTAGGTTGCGAGTTTTGTTGAATTGTTTTGGTTTTTTTGCCCCACATTGTGTGTCTCCTTTATTTTCTCTAGTTTTGCCTATGTCCACATAGTTTCATAGACTTGAAATATGGAAAATTTTATTAGATATGTCTTGTTAATGGTGTAAAGGGTTTCTTAAATTTTGCCATGCTACAGGCTATATCTCTGTTCCTATTTATCAGGAGAGAGACTTCAAGTATCACTCTGAAGATTTTTTTCATAACCTTGTACTGGCAGGTTGGAAAACAGGGGTCAAGAGGAGAGAGGCAAAGGAAGATTAAGATGAGTAATTGGGGAGGAAGAACTGAGAAGATCTGACAGGTTGCAATATAAAGCATAACAGATCTGATTCTGTGTCCCTTCTTATTCTGTCTGAAGTAATTTCTCTCAAAAACTTGTGAGCCTAGGGTATTCTTGACATGGATGTTTCTTTCAGCAAATAGCTGATGTCCTTAAACCTATGGTATTTCACCCAAACAAAGGGTGAAAGCTCAGTCTTGGAGTGTCTTGTCTACTCAGGAAATGAAGATGTTGCCAGAGTATGAAATGCTTTTATCGGTTGTTGCAGCACTTAAAACCATGTAATTAAGGAAACAGGAAGAAAAAGGATAGTCTTATGATTAAGGCCATATACTCAAGAATGATGGTAAATGCAGTATTATAAAAATGTACTTACATGGTGAACATTGGCCAGTGTGTACTGAATGGGTTCAGTGGAAAAATGGTACATAATCAGAAAATCTTGCTAACACTGTCAGTGTAAGGGGGTGAGCTGACTTGCAGAGCTTACTTAACTTTTGAACAGTCATAATAGAAGCCTTACTGATAGTTGTCTAACTGTATTTTTGGAAAATAATATACATGTATCTGCAATTAACTTTTCAAGAGCAGACCACGTGTTTATAATCTATCATGTAAAAGAAATAAAAATGTTAAAGATATTCTCATATGGGAAGTCTACTATTAATCTATTGACATTAAGATTTTAATCTCCTCCTTCCACCTCAGAAAATAAGTTACTGAAGTTTCATTCTGTTTCAAATGCCTTAGATGCAAACAGGATGTATCAATAAAACTGTTTAGCTAATGATTTCAGTATTTTTGAGTTTTTAAGTGGAACATAAAGAGGCTGAAATAACGGAATACCTCTAGAAATAAAATTAGTATAAATTGGTAAATAAGGTAAATGCCATATTGACCTAACAGATAAAAGTTTATTCATGTTTATTCATTAACAAAGAATGACATAAAGGGGAAAGTAATTTTCTGAAAAGAAGGGTTTATATCCTCTGCAAACAGTGGAGGCACTGTCTTCAGGAGCTTTCTGTATCCACACTTATTCATCTATTACCTCTGTCAGTGGCACAAGCATTTGCTGCAATTTTGGTTACTCTTCAGAGATACAGTTGGGGTTCTGCTGCCCTGACAGACAGGAATTTTATAAGACTTGACAGGTGCATTGTTTTTATTTCTACAAGCAAATAATTAATAATGTAATTACATTATTTATTACATTAAATAATATCTCACTTATTTGGTTTGTAAGAACAATTTCTTTTGTGAGATGATGTATGAATGTGATCTCTGTTTTTATCTCTCATTCTCTTTATATGGCTTATTGCATGTTTTGTTATTATGTTATCTGTTTTGTAAGTATCTACAGGCTTCTCTTTGCTGCATACAGTTTTACCTGACTCCATCTATATATCAAGCCCGTTCAGGCTTTCCAGGTTGATATCCTGTATTAACCACATATATTTATCATTCTTATTTCCTTCCTGATTATTTTTCTTTGGATTGTATATTTGCAAGTTTAAAAGCAAACAGACAAGCTTGACATCTTGCAAGTTTATGTTGTGACTTAAGAGTTCCATGGACCTTGTCTGTTTTGTTCATCTATCTTCACAAGTACTGAAAGGTTCTGCTGATGTAATGACCTTTTTAGATGCTGCTGCTTACAGACCGTATATTGTCAAGAAAGGTTTTTTCTTAACCAGAGAAGCTGAATTGTCTGACAGTTGCCTCATTGTGTTTCTCTGTGTTCTGGAAGAACTTTGAAGGGGAAAGTCTGACTGAAAGTTTGTTCAAATAAAGAGAAAAATAGGCTTTTTGTAGGAGTGAGCGAGCTGCAGCTGTTCTGCAAGACTGAAAGCTGTATATCTAAAAAATGTAATGTAGGTCTTGAATCCCAGACGAAAGATAGCTGTCACCTTGGGCTGTGGACAATTCCTACTGAAACTTACACTGTCAAGGTGAGACACATCAGTTAACAGACATCTTTCCAGAGATGTTGTCAATCTCCTATTTCCATACTCAGTAGTTCTACACCTTTCAAATACTTCCTTCTTCATCTCTTCTGACTCTTATAATGCAAGAGCCCAGTGCAGGGGATATTGTAATGCTGGATGACATCAAGAAAAGAAGAATGGAAGAAAATATTGCGAGAGCAATATTCTTCTCCTATCTTTCTGTCCACTTTGATTTTGCTAAGTGCACAGGAAGCAACATTTTTTAGTACAGCAGTTTTTAAATCTGACCAAGAAAACACAGACTGCTTCATAATTAGATGTACATATGGACTGAATATGTTTCACCTAGCAATTACAATTTAGTGCAGTGGTTGTGGTGATTTAGTAAAAAATAATTAAAAAAAAATCACTAACTTAAGTGGGAATGTGCTTGTCTGTACTATTGCTAGTTCCTAACTGACTTACAAGAACAAAAAAGTTGTTTTATATTAATTTGTAGTAGGTACAGTGAATGGTATCCTACTTTTCACTATAACCGTATGTCTCCTTTTAAAAGTGGGAACACTCAAGATTTTACAGCATGGGTTTTGGGTTTCTTTGAATTTTTTTTTTTTTCTGTTGCTGATATCTCTTCCTAAATTTCAAAGTGGGCTCTCGCCTTTCTTTGGGAGTTTTTTGGTTTGGGGATTTTTATTTTATTTTTTTACTTTCTTTACCCCTTCATAAGTTCACCTCCTTTTCTTTCATGCCTGTATCCTTGATTTTATGTGCTTTTTATAAAATGATTAAGACTGATAATTTCAAACATAGTTGGGTATATAATATGTTTTGCAAGAATTTGCAAAAATTGTGTGCAATTGCTTACATGAGTACACAGTGACAAGAATGTTTATTGCAGTTGGGCTGCTCACCTCCAGAAACTGCTTTCTGAGTGCATTGCAGACCTTGCATGAAAATTCTGGCTTTTATAGTTTATAGGGAAATTTTAGTTTTTGGGTGTTTTGGGTTTTTGTTGGTTTTTGTTTGTGGGTTTTTTTTGTTGTTTTGGTTGGGGGTTTTTTGTTGTTTGGGGTCTTTGGTTTGGCTTGGTTTTTAAAGTTTATATTGTAGCATCTGAACATGCATTTACATTACTAACCCACAGAGACTTGATGGTTACAAGTGTAAGAGCAGAAGTACCGAAGCTAGACTTTAGGTACCTTGGTCCTTTAGCTGATGGAAGAAGGAATAACTATAACTGTGGTACATAACAATGAGCTAAAGTATCAAAGAGGAGTTTTAGGTATAGAAAAATAAAATCCTTGTGACCTATCTTTAAAGTAAAGTATTTAACCTTTGCTATTTATTTTCATCCCCTACTCCAGTCCTTAAAGTTAGAATATTGTTATTTTTTACTGAGACATTTTATTGTTTGTTGACATTTAATTTTGTTGTTGAGGAACACACTTACTACTGTATATCTGTATCTAAGCAAATGGTATTTTTTCTTCTAATGTCATAAATGAGGAATATTAACTGGGGTAGGAATTTCTTAGTAAAAGATTACTTCTAATGTAATAGTTCTATGATAATTATTTCAAACGATACTATTAGTGGTAAAACAGCATAAAAAGGTAGGAACTGTTCTTCGTTTGTCGTTTAAAACCCGCATTTATGAAAGCACAGTAGGGTAATAGATAAAATGAATGAAAAGTAAATATTATATTTAATCTTGACCCTTAAGCATAAAGTTACAGCATCTACAAACTGGCAGACACAGCTGCTTGGCTGCACTAATTTGCGTAACATGCCAACAACTTGCATCTAAAAGTATAGGACAAAGAAAATTTTGAAACCTTGTGTATCTCCTCAAAGATTGACAATCTTTAGTAGGGAAAGTAACCAGTTAGTTTGCAGATGGGATTCTAAGTTTGATTAGGGTAGGAGATAAATGTGCTCAAAATTCCACTTTGATTGGTTTTCTATTAGTTCAGTTAAATAATTATGTGCTGTCAGCACAGATATGCTGTTGGACAGCCAGGACTGTGTGTTGGTGTTGGGGCTTTAATTTTCTTTTCATAAATATTAAGTAGAAATATTTGATCTCCTGTTATACCAAAATGGCCTCACTACTTGCAGTAGTCTCTGTTTCCACTCTCCCAATTGCCATTGCTAGCCAGAGGTCACTTCTATATTTATGCTTAAAAAACCCAAACAAACTGCACACACAAAAATCCCCACTCATAAGAGCATAATATTACTCTGTTATATCTGTAAGAAGACAAGGATATGCATATAAAGGTATGATGGGTCCAGTTCTATGACTGACAATTGTAAAATTGGAATACACTTGAATTGACAGAAAAGATCTGTTGTCCCAAAGCCTAGTGAGAAGGTGGCTGTATTACTGCCCTGACTCTGTCTCTTATTATCTTGTTTGGCACTTTGAGGTTTCTGCAGTCTCTCTGCAACAGTTACAGACTATAAGCCTTTGTACAGTGGAGTTGCATGCATGTGACTTTTTGTAACATACAGTAGTTTTTCTTAACCAGTAAGAGCCTTGGGATAATTTTGCTTAAAGTGCCTTGGGATAATTTTGCTTAAAGCTGGCAATCAAAATCAGAACCAGAGAGCAAGAATCATTGCAAAATTCCACGCATTAACTAAATATTATTCTGGGGAAAGGGATTCTTCGTATTTGTGCTTCGGGGTTCTCCAAACATGTGTCTTGCATTACCTTTCACTAAATATCTCTTTGACTGTTTTTGCTTGTGTTAAACAATCGTGAACAAATTTGGCATGTAGTTTGTTTACTGCCTAACAATGAGGACCACTCAACAATTAGAAAGTTTGTCCTAGACTTCAGGCTGCAGATAATATCTCTAGCTTCCTTTTTTTTTTTTTTTTTTAATTTGCTTAAAGCAGAGTTCCAGAATCCAAAATAAAAAGGAGCTGTGTATTGTGTCTGAGGCTTTAGATCTTGTAGAGATTGGATTTATCAAACTTTTGTTGTTCCGCCTTTAAATGGCGTCACTTGTCTGTAGCCTGTAGGCCCAGGCTATGCAGCTGATTTATTTTATTGTTTTATTTTTAAATGTGGGAATTGCTTTAGGCATTTATGCTAATATTCATATTTTCTGAGTTAGTGTTTTATTGTTATAGCCATTCTTTTGGAGGAAACTATAGTATTCATGAAATTGACTGAAATGGGAATGAAATGTATAATAGAGATTAGTACAGAAGTTGACATAAAACCTACATTTTAAATAAAGCCAGACAAAACTGGTAGCTGCTATATAAAAATGCTTTATCTGTTGCTGTTCTGCACCCATTCACTTGACAGTCATGCTCTTCCGTACTGTTTCAATGCTGTTGTGGTTCAGAATTTCAGCAGCAAAGACAGCTTATTTATTATACAGGGACATTGCTTTTTTGTTGTTGTTGTTGTGTTTTTTTTGATCTCTCCCTCTGATCCCAGGCCAAATGTGGCATTCAGTAAATAATTATTCTCTTGTTCATCAGCTCATTTTTCAGAAAAAAAGCAGGTTCTTTTTCCTGCTAACTTTTAGGCCAGATTCCTTTTACAGCACTGGACTTGGAGGGATTTACTAGGCCACTAAATCTGGTACTATAGCATTGACAGGAATCATACCCCTTAAGAAATCATGTTCTAGCCTGTATCATAACATAATTTATTTAGGGTTTTTTTGTCTAGTATTGCTCTCCTTGCTGTATTTTTGGACCTGATAGTGATCACTCTCTGAGCTTTAGATTGTTGATGGGTGGTAGAGACAGCGATTTCACAATTTGAAGTATACAGTAGTATATGGGTGCTGGCACTATTAGAAGTGAGACAGTACCAAGAACAGACTCTTGCTCTTTGGGTCCCCAAGAGAGAACACTGTAGCTCTGCTTCCTTGAGAAAGGTCACATTGGAGCTTCTTCCTTGACCCCAGGTATATTTGCATCTGAATGCAGTTGTAACATTGTTTTGGAGAAGACCAGTTAAATCCCTCTATATGTTGATGATATCAGCAAGCTCAAGTTATTCTGTTATTGTGAGATGTTTCACACTGTAGCAAAAAACAATAATGGCAGGGGCTCAGATCAACATCTTCCCCAACATCTTCCATACTGAATTCAGTTTTGTCAGTGTTGTTTGAGTGGACAGCTTTAAGGAGAAGTTTTTGAACTTTTATATAACATTGCTTTGAGCAACCTGACCTAGTTAAAGGCTTCCCAGCTCACTCCAAGGGGGTTTGGACTAGATTACCTTTAAAGGTCCCTTCCCACTGAAACCATTCAATGTTACTAAATTTTTTCTTTGTGTTTCTCTCGTCACTCTGGCTATATCACACTTAGCCGCGAG
>JANIJG010009457.1:85255-131632 GCA_024611175.1 Megaceryle torquata | reverse complement strand
ATATTCCATTTGGTTTGGTTTTTTTTTTTTTTTTTTTTTTCCTTCTAGGAAAAATCCATCCCCCTAACTAGCTACTTTGTGTAAGATCTTTTCATCTTCAATTGCTCATGTAGACATCAGGTGTTTTTCTGTCTTAGTTCCTGTAAGGTAATAAAGTACACTGTGCTTAAAGTCAGGCATATTACAGATAGCAGAACTTCAGGAGTCCTATGGAGAGCAGCACTGACAGGGTGTTCATTATATCAATATTTGGACTTCTACTGTACATTTATTAGATATATGCCAATACTTCTTTGTTGCTGACAATTTGATTTTGTAACCTTGAGCTGCTTGGACATTTTGTTTTCGGAGAAGTTCTTTGTATTACTTGTTTACTTGCTTCAGTGGAAAACACAATGATGTCTTCCAAATGCTGTGTTTTTCCTGAAGTCTGTGGTAGGCTGTAAGTTTTTACCATAGTATTTCAAAATTCTTAAATGTTGATTACTTAACATTGAAGATAAAGGGATTTTCAGTACCTCTGGAACACACCAGTCTGCCTGAGCAGCATTCAGGAGAATGCTTGTGACTCCTTCCTTCGGGACAGTGTGGCTCCACACGTGCTTGCTTGTGACTGCAGATGAGCTGAGAAGAAGATGAAAATTTCACCATGTAGAGCTGGTTGCACTCACAGGGATAAGTCCAACAGAAGTCTTGTCTATTTTTCCTTCCATCTTGGATACAGTAGATCAGGATTGTTTTACTTGTGCATTTGCAGAGTAAACCAAAATAGGGATTTTGGCGCTTGAATGTTTTTTTACTTCCCACATTCTTGGATCCCAGTAGCAATTACCTGGTGGTGTTTACAAGCATGGGACCAGTCCTGGTCCTGGGAGGAGCTGTGTTACGGTATCATTCACTATAACAGAAGTACAGCAGAACAGTGCTTGGGCTGAACTGTCATTACAGGAGATGGTAAATGGCTGGCTGGACAAGTCTATTCCACTGGGATTTACCTTGAACATACTTTCTCTAGACCAAAAGCTTCATAGTGTAGTTTGCCTTAGTCTTTAAGAGGTCTTTGCACATTGCTAGGGATGATAAGTGTCTACTGCTTGGAGTTATATGTAATGATTCTTCGTATTTTAAGAAAAGACCTTTCTTCTATGGTGGACGCTGCAGTCTGACAATTCAGAGAACTACTAGGAAGTTGATTTCTCCCCTTTTCCCTAACCTTCCGTCCCCAGTGGTTCCCCAAAACTGTTTCTGTCTTGCTGAAGTCTGCTGTTCTGCAGTTCTTACAAGGAGTAACTCATGTAGCCTGGTCTCCTTCAGTTTATAAATAGAACTCAAAGCTCTAGCTTAAAGTTCCCAAGCAGGTAACATCTGCTGTGCCAGGGCTTGATCACGTCATACTCACATATGCGTAGTTCTGCCCCATTGCACTATTTCTGTGGAGCTTTTGGCAGCATGATTATCAGACAGACTTCCTTCTTCACACTGATTTCTGCAGCTTCCATCTCCCAGAGGTTTTTGGCTACACATGCTCACTGAGGATTTTTTGATGGCTTCCTTTGTTGTTCACTCACCAGACCCTGTTGCTCCCCAGCAATCTCTTCTCCCTTCTCAAATAAGCACGACCCATTATGAATTTTGCATGTTCTCTATTACAACAAAGCTTTGGGCAAAAGTAAGGCCTGGACAGGCAACTGGATGTGCAGCCTGAGGGAGTGAATGTGTCAAGTGGGAATGTGGGCAATGGGAGGAGGCATGGCTTGGCTGCCCCCTCCGAAATGCTGCAATTACAGATGGAGTGTGCAGTGCATCTGAGCCTTTTCTTCTCACTGTAGTCAGATACCTTCTGACCCATAGCTGGTTGCTTGCTGTTAACAATGCACTGGGTATTGCAATAAGAAGTAGAGCTCACAGTCAGTAGTTAATATTATTTTTCGCTAACTTTGTTCCAAGTGGCTTTCCTATGCTATAAATATATTCAGAATATAATACAGAAATTAAGAAAAAACAAGACTTCTCTCTCTGAATGAATGATCCAGCCCCAAATTGTAGAACTTTTAATTTTGGATGGTGCTTCAAAATCATAGCAGAGAAAACTGTTTTAAGTACAAATTTAAAAATTATATGTGATTTTTAGAAGTTCCCAGAAGATAATAAGAATGATTGAAAAAAAAAAAAAAAATTTACATTTATGAATAAATGCTCAGAGTGGAATTTTTTTGTTGTTGTTTTTTTGGCTAAAGTTTTAAAACTAATGAAATGTTGGGGATTAGCAGCAGTGAATGTGGGAATCATCTGTATTTTTGAACAGTTTCAGTACAAATAGTGTCAATATAGTCATCTTTATGGTGTTCTTCCAGTATGGCTTGGTTTTTGCTGTTGAATGAGAACTTTAATCATGGTACTTCTTTAAAACCTTCAGCATCTTTTTAAAGATTGCCACAGAATTTCCCAATTTACAATAATTGCAGTTTTTCAACAGATTTCTATCAGGAAATGGAGTAAGACTGGCACTTGCTCAGTATTTTACTGGTATGTGAAGGTCAGAGGCTTTTGATCATTATGAAAACGTGTAGTTTCTTCTGTGCGTAGAGTGCTTGACGGAAGGGTATGTGAAATTGTTCTTTCAGACTGACATCAAGTAGACTGGGGTGAGTATTTGGATAATAATAATTTAGGTAAAACTTGCTTTTTAAAATATGAGTAATCGATCATAATATTCTAGGTTAATTGACCTAGTTAGTTAGTAAGATCTCTGGAGCAATCCAGAGGTTAATGTATTATTGAATATATATTTTCACAATAAAGTAAGAAAGATGAATGTGCTGTTTAAGTATACTATTCTTATTTATAGTGTACTATAGTTCTTGTTGATATTAATCTAAAATATAATTTTATAAATATTCTATGTAAGTGCATCACTGAGAAAAAAAAATCATTTATATATTTTAACAGTGAAGGAGTTAGTAATAAAGGACTTAAAATTAATTCCGAGTGCATAGTGGCCTGCTGCCAAGGCTATTTAGGAACAGATGTGGCTGAAATAGATACCAATAGTCTGTTTGGGATCTCTAAAGTAAGACATCTGTCAGTCTATCAGTCAGTCACGAATAATGGAAATGGGAACTGGCTGTTACAAAATGTGAATTAGTGAAGTTCCATGCTGGTCAAATTCAAAGCTTTTGATTCGACTTCTGACATGTAGACAGCATAATTTCTCTAAGTGGTTTATCTATTGTCTGAACAGGAAAACGATTTTTCAGGAAGAGACATAAAAATAAATAATATGAAGTGTAACTGAGCGTTGAGATGTACATATATCACATTAATATCCAGCTTTAACATGTTAATTGAAGGAAGAAAGCATGCACTTTTAAACAATCCTATGGTGTCTGTACTTGCAAGACATTTGTAAATCTTTTTCAAGGAATACCATACAATTAATGTCTTTTAGAAAAACCCTCACAGTTTCCTGCATCATTTATTAATTTAGAACTTTTGGTGACACATGAAAAATATTTAAGGAAATGAGGTTTACTAATTAAAGGTCTCTTAAACTTTGTTCTTTATTTCAGGTGATTTTTAGACATACCTTGATTCTCTGTGTGTTTTTTATCCTCTATCAGCAGATTAGTTCATGGCTACATTTTTGTGGAACAAACATTGTTTCACACTTTATAATGTTTTTCTTGTATTTTACACGTTTATGCACCTCTCTGCTTAATGTCTAAAGGGATTAAGATACCCTAGGCATCTAATAATGGCTTTTTAAGTACTTTAATTTTCTACCTTCAGAGAGATCAATCAGATATCTAAATATTTGTTCCAGAAAATAAGTTCCCATGACAGGTCTTGCAAATTGAATTTATGTGTGTTTGGTTTTACATACATGTTAAGCTGGACATATGTTAGTGACCTGGATTCTGATGTTTCATGAATTTGAAATATGAGGATTTTATTTTAGTTTTCACAGAAAGTAATAACTCTTCTTCATGGCCTTTTTTTAATGCAAAACTATTTCTACTGGTGATGGTGTGGTTTGTGTTATCTTAAAGCTGTTGTAGGCCATAAACCGGAAAGTTTTAGACATGCCTTAAAGGTGATGAGTTTTGGGTTTGTGCTTTGTTTGTTTGGTTTTTTCTCTTCAGTTTTCCTGTTACACTATGTAATAATTAGGTCTTTACATGTACTGTTATAGTAGATAAGGTGATGTTCTGCTTTATTCATCCTCTCTGCCTGGCAAGTGAGAGATGGTGACTGGCTGGGTGCTTGGCATATTATGCATCATCAAGCTGTTGGCACACCAGTAGCAAGACAGACATGGTGCTGTTTTTTGGCTGCTGAACAGGCCAAATGAAGAAAGATAGGTTGGAATCAAGGAGCAATCGAGTACTGTGGTGGGGGTGAGCTGATATATTAAGGGAGTGTAAGGGTTTTGGTGAAGTGCCATGTTTGTGGGTACTGTGGAGAGGGATATTAGTGAATGAAAGGGAAACCGAAGCTGTTGCTGGGCAGATAGGAAGACATGCTATAGTGCATGAGGTATGCATGATACAGGGCATGGAGATGACTGGAAAGTCAGAGAAGACATAATAGTGTCGTGAGGTAAAGAGAGGTAGAATACAAGTTCGTTTTAAAAAAAAGTTACTGCATAATATTCCTGTTCATAGAGTAAGTGCTAACTCTTTGCTTTCTGTGCAAAGGTGTGCAAGAATAAATTGTTGATATTGCTTATATAACATGATGGAAAGAATCCAAACGTGTGTATTAAAAACATTGATATACTAAGCAATCTTTGAAGTCCACAATAGTGTTATAGGCCTGAGAATCCCTTCCTCAGTGTAAATTAAAGTTTTCTAAATCATGGCAAACAGTATACAGTCAAATCCCTTATCTAAGCATAGATCTTGTATCTAATTTTCTGAATTTTCCTTTTCTTTAGCCTTTGAGAAATACTATTTAGTCCCCCCACCCCTTCATATTATAGATGCTGTTGTATTGGGTTTTTTTAATTGGCATTTTACCATATAATCCAAATATTTTTATCCCTCTACCATGCACCTTTACATCTTTTCTGTTGCATCAAACATTGCCAACATACCTTGAATTTCAAGTGTAGTTTATTGGAAAATGCATGGTTTCTTTTGGGCAATCCCTTACATTTAGAAGCAGTTATCTGTAAATGTCCTAGAAGCTACATAATTCATAATTCCTGAATTTTTTTTTTCCTTTTTTCCTTTTGTAATGTCTACAGGAAAAAAAATACAAAATCTGTTTAATAGTTTGGCCACTCAAAGTCTGAGACTGCTGCCTACTTTCTTTGTCTGCAGTTGCTTTTCTCCCTGGACTGTGTAGGATGTGGTTCTGTAGCACCTTGTGTGGGATAGTTGTTGGGATCGTTGTGCCTACTGGAACCTTCTGCTGTGGTAAATCCAAATAAGCTTGCTTCCATAGTTGTAACCGTTTGTGGTAATAAATGATCTAGAATTCAGAGTATGATGTTCTTTTGCATTTTCTTAAATTTTTCTTTTTTTTTTTTTTTTTTATTTTGGCAAAAGACACGCTCAGATTAAGGCATTTCTATCTTTCATTTACAGTTACAAATAGAAATAAAACTAGAGCAGTAAAGTTTGTCATCAGCTCTTGTTGGAGTCAAAATAAACAAAACTTATATAAACAATTTTCCTTTCATGGTAGATGTCTTATTTGTTAACTACGTATGTTACAAAGCAGCAGATAAATAATAGATGTTGCAGTTATGCAACACCAAATAGGTATTGGATAGAATGAATTATTTTTTTATTTCTTGTTTCATTTAGGTATATCCAACTATGTTATTCACTACCTATGGAAGGAAGTTTTGACTAAAATACATGTAGCACTCTAAAAATATTTGTATCCTTCTTAGACAATTTATGAAAAAACTTAAATGGCTGAAAATCTGAGAAGATAGACCTGAAAATATGAACAATCTTTGTGTACCTTAACATTAGTGGGTCATGGAACTGATGTTTTCCTTTCAAGGAAATCAGTGATCCTGTTTTTTATGACTTATGTTGTAACAGTATGTGCAGACAAAAAACCATAATGTGTTGAGTATCTGATACATGTATTACCATAAGGAACTGCTATTATGTTAGACACCAACTGATTTCGTGATAGTGTTGGATTTCTCTCACATATGCTTATGTTTTTGTACAGATGATCCTTTAGGAACATCTGCTAGTTTTGTGGTGGTATCTACTGTTTCCTTTCAAAATTTGACCTTTTTGTCATTTACTAGTGGTACTGCTATAGAATTGCAGTATGCTAAGATCCTTTTCTAAATTGATTCCTGTGTCATGGATATTAACAGTCAAGTTTTGGAGTTAATTGTGTTTCACCATTCTCTGGCATACTATAGAGTTAGATGCAACTGTAAAGGTAATAAATGAACCTTTTAATATACTTTGTTTGTTTGTGGTTTTTCTGTTGTGTGGGGTTGGTTTTTTTTTTTTTTTTTTTTTTTTTTTTTTGTTTTTTTTTTTTTTTTTGTTTTTTTTTTTTTTGTTTTTTGTTCTCAATCTGCAGACTTGAAATAAGTGACTAGAAACTTTCTCCTTTCAACTGTTTAGGTCATCTCAAAAATGTGCATCTTCACATTAAGTGTAAGGATGGTATTTCTGAAACTGTTTCACTAAGGAAGAAGTTCTGGAATTTCTTTCTTGCCGTTTAGGAACCCTTCCCCCTTAAGTTGAAGTGCACATAATATCCTTTGGATGATGATACTAGTTTAGGATGAGTCACATCTTCAAGTGTAGCTGAGTAAGTGAAAATGCAAGCACAAGTGAAATGCAGTTGTGCATGTGGCCCTGCAACTAGCAGTGAAGTAATGACCCTGTAAATGCAACCAAAATTGGCTTCTTAGTATGTTGGAAGTGCCTTCTCTTGGTTGAATTACCAAGACATATTAGACTTTCTCTTTCACATGTAGATGTTTTCTGGGTAACTGGATTTTATGTAGCTACAATGAAGAGCTGAAGACATTGGTATTTCCTATTTCTTTATGCACTCTGGCTGAGCATAGAAATCCTTTTTGTAGAACTTCAGATTTTACTGTCAAAGTGTTTCGCTGTGGCTCTCTGCAGGAAATAACGGTGTGTTGTAGTTTGGAAAAGTGGCTAATAATTTTGTTTCCAATGTATTATGTACACTTGTAGTTACTTTCACATAATACTCTTCGTTATTTTAAAAGTAAAATCTGTATTTAAGCATGCATGACAATATTTTAAAAAGTGATTAGGCTTCCAGTATTTCTTTAGCTTCATTTATTGATAAACACTGTCATCTAGTTACACCTTTTTACTCCAAAGTGTATAAATTTCAAAGGTGATCAAAAGTTATAAGTAATTGACTTCATATTTTTCAGTGACAGTGCTGCTAAAGGAAAAAAAAAATCCAGTTAATTTAAAATACATTTGTGACTTTTTGGTTGAACCTAAATTTCTTTATGAATATATATTTTGTTAGCAAAGTATGCAGGTTAAAAATGCACTATTGAATGATAACATTTTGCTTCCTGTAAGGCCTCAAGGTAATGGTTTTTCTATCATGCTTCCTCATGGAGTCATAATCCCCCTCCCTCTGCCCTTGCAACACAAGTTCAGCTGAGCAACAAACAATGTCCCATGAAGCTAGAAGTTTTGTGATACTGTAATTATAAATTTTTCCAGCTCTTCTTTGGAGAAGAATCAGTAAGATGTGTTTCACACAACATCCTAATACTCATTATTTAGGTAAAGTTTCAGAAGTGGCATGTTTATGGTGTAGAATCATATTTGGTGAGTTTATGTTTTGGGAATGAGCTTGGTGGTTGGAGATGAGTGCATTTGTTTGAAGCCTTGAGTTGTATTTGTATCTTTATCATGCTCCTGAGTGGGGTTGCTTAAAAATGCTTATGTAGACACTGAGAGGATGCTTCTGATTTTGTTTCTTCCCCAAATTTTCCTAGTTTTTCTTTTTAAGAGTGAAGAATATCCTCAGGTTGTTCTTTGATGGATAGGTATTTGAATAAAAGAAAATTTTTTTGTATGTTTTATGTTTGTCATCTTAACTGAATATAGTAATTTATTTCAACATAGTGTCTATTGTAAATGCCAAATGTTGAATGTTATTTTATGAGTGTGAGAGATTAAAGAAAATGAAAACACAGCAGAGAACTCATGTTGAGCTCTTTATGTATATTTGTTGATGACAACACAGATAAAGCTCCTAGCAACTTTGAGCCTGATGCAATAAATACCTAAACCCTGTGGCTGCAAAAACAAGAAAATGCTTCAAGCTGCACTTAATTTAGAAGTTTTATATGATTGTAAGCCAGAGCATGTAGAATGACTGTAAGCCACAATGTTTGATTCTTGTAGAATTTGAGGTCAGAAACCAGAGTAGATCACAAATTATTCAGTTGATCCCAGCATAACTTCTATAGGAGTTGAAAATTATTTTTCAGGCTGACCATTGGCTTTATTTTACAAGGAACAATGAGTTTTTCTTCTATTAGTATGGAAGCTGCTGTTTCTGTCATAATCCATCAGTGGTAACAGACACAGAATTTTTTTGTTGTTTTGGGGTGGGGTTTTTTTTGTTTGTGTGGTTGTGGTTTTTTTTTTGTTTTTTTTTTTGTTTTTTTAAGTTTTGTTGGGTTTTTTTGTTTGTTTGGTTGGTTGGTTTGGTTTTTAAAGATAAAAGTTTTTTGGTTTTTTTTCTTAAAAAGTAATATTGTAGATCGCAATTTTTGAGTGAACCTTGATGAATAGTGGTCTTTCTGTAAGGGATTTGAGGAAAGAAAATTCTACTTCTTATGTTTAACAGTTGCTGCAACTTCCTTCCTCCCCTTGCAATAAACTTGTAGATGTAGGAGATGTAGGAATATATTAAATTTCTGACCAAAAAATTGTACAGTAACTTGGTTTAGCTCACAATTTTTTAATCTAGCATGTGGCTGTTTCTTGCCTGTGTGTTGCAATTTTGAACAAATGGTCTGTTTGTCAACAGAATTCAATACTGAATTCTAAATTCCCTGGCTTTTGTCTATTTAGGCTGTGCAAGAAGGTAGTTACTTAGATGCTTTTCAGTACAGAGTAGTTGCCGTAGTTGTCAGTTTATTTGAACTGTGACAATATATCTCTTCTGTCAGTCCATACTCTCAAGTGAATATAGGAAAGCATGCTTTGCGAAGCTCAGAAAATGCAAAGCAACAGATGTTATGTACTGCACAATTATACGTATCCTGGAAACAGATCTTTACACAGTGCAGACAGTCCTGGAAAAACAAAATTTGACATACAAATTATCAAGTTAAGAGTAACAACAATAAATACTTATGACTAAATATAATGCTGTTTTGCAGATACTGTTCTGAGTTTGAGTAATTAAATGTTCATCATTCTATTAAAGCCCCTTATTTGTCAGATGTTTAAAAATTATCTTTGTATTTATATTTTTTCTGTTTTGTTTTAGTACAGTATAGTAGAAGTAGAGTAAGTATTTTCACTTTAAAATAATATTGTAGGAAAAGGGCTTTTTAAAAAAAGGCTATGTTATTCTGACTTAAGTGAAAATTCTTGTAAATAAATTGCTAAAAGTAAACAGGAAAAAAATAATGATAACTTGCTGGCTTTCTGTGTGAAAACAACACGTCTTTGCCTGGATGATCTGTTGACTGTTCCAAAGATGGTTGAAAATGAGATTGCTCCTGTCCAAGTTCTCTCCCTGGTACACTGTTTGTTGCAGGGCCTTTTGGAGACTTGTCAAACAGCTCTGTCAAGAAAGGTACTGAAAGATTTTATACTTGGATGGTTTTGGACTTCCCAAAGGCATTCTCTGTCACATCTACGTAGTGTAACTGAGGCTGAGGTAATTGGTTAGGGATGAAAATTATCATAGTGCACTTACAGATAGATGGCTATAGATGGACGTAACTCATGTTGATATCAAACTTCAAACAAATTTGTGGTTTCATTTAGTAAATTCTGCAGCTGACACATTCCAGGGTAAACCTAAATATATTGATAGGTTACAATAATTGGGAGAAGATTCTATATAGATGTCTTTCTTTAACTTGGCATTACTGTTATTAAAGGACAAAGAATACTTCTGCAACTTCATGTGAAGTGTAATGTTTCTTGGTCACTTGACTGCAACACACTCATTAAACAAGGCTTCGATTAAACTAAGAATATCTTTCAGATCCTTTTCTGTTCCACGGACCTTTTGTGATGGAGGACTAGTATTAGCTATGGTTGCTTTAGAAAACAAAGCTTAGCAGAAGAGTGCCTGATAAATGTTTGTAGTTTTCTTATTTTTTTTTTTTTTAACTATAGTACAAACAAAAAGGAACTAAAAAGGCTTCTCCCCCCCCCTCCAATTACGTTTGTTGAGGAGTTAATTATTTAAAATATGATGGAAACAAGCAGGTGGTGTTTTTGAAATTTTTTGTCCCTAGGTCTCACTTGTTTTATGGAAACCATTTGTGGAACATACACACAGAAATTCAGTACTGAACTTGCAGTGTAATTTATACATAGATGCTTGTTTGTCTTGCTTAAAGCTGCTATTGCTTTTTAAGTTTGCAAGTTTAACAATGTTTGTATGCAGGAGCAGACTAATACAATGAATTTACAGTAAAAACAAAGCTGTTCTTAAATATTTTTCTCTCTTTTTTTTTAATTTTTTTTTTCCCCTAATGTTTGTTTTCCTTGTCTAATTAATGGATTGAAGGCTGCCTGAGAAGTTCACAGTGGTCTGGGAGGAGTATGGAAGAGACAAAATGGCATGGGATGAACACAGAAAAGCAGAAGTGCTGAATTTGTTTCAGCACTGTTAAAATTGATGATCTCGAAATGCTTTTCCACTTCTGTTAAGTCCCACAGCACAGCTTCAGAGATATGTCTGTTTTATGGATTTGACTTGGCAGTGGGACAGTGAGTCTTAAGAGTTGATAGAATTAAGCAGAGTGTAATGTATAGATCTCTTCTTTGAATGCCCTCTTGGGATCAAGATCAGGAGCTGTAGCTAGACCATTCTAATGTATATGATCATAGGTTTATTATGTGGAAAATATAATCTGTCACTTAAACAATTTTTAGGATTATTATGTTAAGAATCATTAAAACATAAATAGAGACTAAAGCAGATGTTTGTATGCTTTATAAACCAGTGATTTTTTAACCACATCTTGGATATGGTGTGGATAGATGTGGTGCTCTCAACAAAGATGATGTAGGACTGGAAAAGATTCAGGGAGTGACAATGATTAGAGAGGTAAGGAATGGCTCCTGGAGGAGAGTGATGGACTAGGCAGCACTTTTTGGTCTGGAAGGGACACAGTTGAGATGGGGCATGGAGAGAGTAAATGGCAATGGCATTCTGTCTTCCAACCTAAGAAATAGTGTGCATCTAATAAGGCTAGGAAGAACCAGGCTTAAAACAAAAGGAAAAATGACACAGCAAGTAAGATAATGCAAAATTTGCTGCCAAAGAATATTGTTAATGCTGAAAGATTTTGTGGATTTGTCTGGAGATGGAAGGCCTTATTTGAGAGCTGTTAAAGGTGTAGAAACTGCAGTAATTTCAGGGTATTCCAAATGAAAATGGGTGTGAAATGGAAAAGTGTAAGTGGAAAATAGAATAAATGCTTGCTTTATTCCTTCTTTTCTCTTAGCATCTGCTTATGGCTATGGTTTGACATAAGATACTGGGACAGCTGGATTTTTGTTCTGTCCTGGTATATATTTTTTTTTCTGGAAACATTTTGCAGAGCTATTGATACATTTTATTGGTGTTTTATGTACATGGTTTGAAATTTAAATTAGGTTAAAGACATTTGTTATTTACAATTTTTATTTTATTTCAACGTAAGTGTACTGCAGTGTGTATTCAACGGTTCTGCTGCTAAATGAAGAAAGCATATACTGAGCTTGCTGAGCAGATACATGGGCACAGGTGGACATCTTGGTAGCGTGCACCATGCAGTGAAACACATGGCACTACACAACATGGGGCAAAGAGCACGCGGTTTGAATTAGAAGTCATTTTATGGATACCTTGTAAATTTGTGCTTGTCCATATATGGTCTGTAATTTCTAAAAAGGATGAACATGTTTTTATATTGAGTGTTTGTGATACATGCATCACTAATGTAGCTGTCCTTTCTAAAGAGAGGCAGTATTGTATGAGCCTGTTTATGTCAATATTTTAATAATTTATCTTTATAACTGCTTTTGTCTATATTTATAGTAACACTGGCACCCTGTGTACAGAAGATACAATCAGTGCTGAAAGGAAACTTGCATCCATCTGGAAGCAATAAACTTTTCTAAAAGACTGCACAGTGTTACTTAATCCTGTGATTTCTTACTGTGACTGAAATTAAGGTTTGATTCAGTTGTGTCACATCAGATTGGTATCAAATCTTTTGTGAGAGCTTTGTCATAGTATTAAGCTACAACCAAAATTTTAAAACTGGTAAAAGTCCGAGAATGTTATTTCCTCAGTCACAGGATTATGCATCACTGCAAATGTAGTCAATTCAATATAATAAGAATTGCAATACCAGAAAGCTTCTGGAGTATTGCATTTTTGTAAGCTTTCCCTTTATATGAAGGGCTAATTTGTATGCTGCACAATTGACTAAGCGTACCTTAAATTTTATATTATGTTCTAAGTAATTTTTGTACTACATATATATCACGTAGTCTAAAGTGTATTTTTAATATGCCAGAATATTTTGCAAAGCTGGAGAAACATGAACAGTTGCCCTAAGAGGAAGGGGAAAAAAACCCATATGTATTATAAAGATCATCTAACAAAATTTTCTGGGGTTTTTTGTTACTTTTCTTTTAAGTCTGTTACAAGTGTGGTGTACGTGAACAAAATAGGATTCGTTCATCCCTGAAGGCTAAGTGGTGTAGCTTACATTCTTCCTATTCCTGTGTGACAACTGAGCTGAAGAGTGTTGGGGTGAAGGCAGGGTTTCATGCTTGTCAGAGGACTCTAGTGGTGCTGCTGCCATCTCTTACTTAACCTTGGGCTAGTGGAGAAGGTGCAGATAGAATGATACAAAGGATGGCTGAATTTATGAAGAAAGCTTCTAAAAAAAAAAAATAGACCAAAGATCAACAAGGATAAAGTAAAACCTGTAGCTGTTTATCAATGAGAAGTTAATGGATGAGCTTATCTAGCAGCTGATGACTATGCTTCAATACCTAAAAGCATGAATTGCTAGCACACATGAATGACCAATAGCTTATGGAAGGAAATAGTGCTGTGTTTAGAATGGGATGTATCTGCTCTTTTGTTTGTTTGTTTGTTTGTTTGAAAATGATTTCCGGATGTTCAGATAAACATCTCGCCTTTGAAAGCGAGACACTGATATTTAACAGTATGAAAATCTGTATTTGAGGCTCAAGCAAATCTTGTGCCAGTGAGAATCCAAGTAGAACTAATTACTAACTCATAGTTAATCAAACTCAGTGATGTCATGTGGCCATATAAGGCTATTTGATGCTCCACTTCCCCTTATTTTCTGAAATGACAGAAGTAATTGCCATGATTATGACATAAATTAGTAGACACAAAACAGTTTGTGTGTGAGATTTTTCGAATGTAAAGTTAATCTTATGTTTCCTCTTTGGGGATTCTTTAGTATCTTTTAGCTCTGCTAATCCATTGTATTAAATCACGTAAGCCATTCGAATCCAGTCTCTTTAAATGAATTCAATTATATGATAGTTGTATTGTTGGTCTGTGTAAGACTAGTCATTTTATCTGATGCTTGTGCTTGCAGAGCTTTTACAAAATGGAAGTCATTGATATTTAGTTCTCTGTTACTCCAAAGCTTGTTATACAAAGCTTGTAACTCCATTTATTATGTGAAAAGCCCAAAGTTTCAGGTACTTAATAAAAGGTTTGCTGCTACTTTTCCAATCATGTTATGAAATTTAAGAAAAATATGGGCCTTGCCCTTAACATCAAATGTAGAGCTATAGTATATAAATTTAGTATATATATATAGTATGTAAATTTATTTTCAGTGACCTCCTTCTTGATGTGGTGTTAACGAGAAAAAGTAACTATTAAAAAGCAAAGTCTGCTGTATGCACGCTCTCAAATGCTTCAGGTTCAGAATCACTCGCCATCTGCCTTGCTTCCTTTCAGCTAGCACTGTTGTTCTGTATAGCATTATTCCCAGTAGATCATCTTGTTAGAGGGGGTTGTTTTTCATTTCATTATCTCCCTTGAATTCTTTGTTGGAGAATGAAGGAGAAACTCTTCCTTAAGGTGAAGCTTCTTGTCTGGAACAGTGTTAGGCTAAACTTTAATCACACTTTTCCATGGAGGCATTTATTCAAGAAGCTCGTGGGCTTCCTGGCAATTAATAAGCAAGATACTTCAATCGCACTTGCTCTAAACCAGAAATGGTACAAGATACTAATGAAAGCTTCATGGATAGATGCTTAATGAGCTTCATTACAAAAAGGGGCCTTGTTTATGACCTACTGGGCATCATGGAGACCCAGGATGCTTGGTGCAAGTGTCACTCCTGAGATCTGGTTACACTCAGAGGGGAAGACCCCAGGTTTGGCTCAACCCCAGGGGGAGTCAGCTCTAGAAAAGATGACCTTTGAGGTGTACTAAACTCTGCTCTTATAGTGTGGGATTAATTGAACTGTTCCCATGTTTGCTCTGCCAGTTGCCAGCATCATCTTCCGTTTAGGTTCAGCCAGAACTAGGCGTTTAGGCAGTGGTGGGGTTTTTTTGTCAGAAATTTGCCTACTGACATTTTTTAAAGGTGTCATGAAACTTAACCATATTTTATGTTCTTAACTATGGTCCAACTCAGGACTTCAAGGACTGCACCGAACTTCCTCTGAAGCTGCTCTTCCTGCAGTTGCTGTAATCATATGATGCTGGCCACAGGGGCACATAGCTGCAACAGCCTTCTCTGCTGAGAATTTTCAGAAGAATGAGGGTTAGCTTTTAAAAGGTATGGTAGGGAATAGGAATTGGAATCAGCTGGTTAAGGGATCTTGGGGGAAGGAGACATTTGAAACATGGAAAGAGCCAAGAGAGGAGGAAGAAAGGTAGGAGGTTGCAGTTTTAGATGTGTTTACTCATGCTGTGAATATAGTAAAATTGTCAAGAAATATCCTGAGCAAAAAATGAAAAAAATTTTTACTTTTTATAGAATATATTGAAATTTGCACAACACTGCTAAAGCCAGTTTTATATTGCTGTATTTATCACATTTTCCTTTTTTTTTTTCATTATCTGTAATAATTACTAAACAGAGAAATAAAATAATTTCTGTTATCTAATATAAGCCTTTATCCCATGAGCTGGGATTTGCATTGGCAAATTACTATGTTCTTTGGTTGATTTTTTTTCTGTCTGGGATTGAGTTGAAAAAATGGAGCCTGAAGTAAAGATTTGTTGAAGAATATAATTTTTTTAGTATATCAGTTATTCTTTATAATAATCTTATATTTAGATACAGCTATTTATGATAGTAGTTTAAGATAAGGTGACTTGTCTAAGCCAGAATAGTGAATGCCTTTTACTGCTGTATTAAAATAATGTGTAATTTCCTATCCAATGAAACTGAATTATGTGCCAATACAGGTTTGTAAAGTGGAGTTTTATACTGAGATTTGTAATTTTTTTGAATTGATAAGATGTAAATAGAGCTCTAAAAAATTAAGATAAACCATTGTGCATCATTCCCACTTGCCAGCTCTTGTTCTGCATTTGTGTGATCTTTGGGGAGTTAGCTATTGGAAGTGTAAATGCACAGCAGATTAGCTCAAACCACGTTGACTTTTTGCTGATGAAAGGAGACAGTCCCAGTCCTTCCTTCTTCCCTGCTGTGTATTTTCTTATCACTCTGAAGCATCTCTAGTTTTTTAGGACTTGTGTTGAACTGATTAAATTAAACAACTTGTCAGAAGACTAAGCTGGGTGGGGAGAATGCACAATCTATGTTACTTTAGGGAGTTGAGCTGATATAGCTTGGTTTTGCCAAGTGGCAGACATACGGTAAAAAGGCTGCACTACACAGTTGTGGCAGGTGAGCAAGGGTAGGTGCTTGCATCGAAAGAGTAATTAATGGCAAGGTACTGCATTGGCTTGGCAAAATACATCATCCTCAGATTCTCTGGAGAAGGAGAATGAAAATTGGTTGTATTCCTGTCAGATGTTTTTAAGCTCAGTTTTCTACCCTGAGGGAGTACAGCTGTTGCTGCAAGTGAATAGCTGCCATTATAAGATGAAGTTAGTAGTTACGCACTGCTTTTACTCTCCAGCTCTGGAGGAACTGAGATGTGTTTCTTCAAGTACTTTGTAGTACTTTCTGAACTCCTTGTTCGCAAGGAGGTCACTGCACAGTTTGAGAAATGTTTCTCTAGACTAGGGCCTTGGTTGTGTTATGCTTCCGTTACAACACCATTTAAAAGGACTACAGTAGTGTATAGGTAACCCTGAAAGAAAAGAGCCCCTCCCCAAACTGGCCCTTGCTCTATTGTCTTCTCCTCAACTTACTGTTTGATACTCTTGGCAAGCAGAAAGTGAAATTTTGCTTCCTCTGCTTGCAGAAGAGAGTAAGTGGCATAGCATGGAATTTTGCCAAAGGTGTTGCATGACCTGTCTTCTTGAAATAAAAAAAAACCTTGAAAATTCAGAAATGTTCTGAAAACAGCTTTTCTGTGTCATATTCAGAGTCTTTAAATTAAATAGCTTAAGCTATTATGATAAGCTATCCAGTGATTCTCATCTCTTCTGGCAAGAATCGTCATATTTGCTCTTGTATTTCTCATTGCCAGTCCTCCTTAGTCAAAGTTATAACTGAAAACTGTGGATGTTTTCTGCATCAATTGTATGCTACTTACTGTGCTTTGCAGACTACAGTAAAGGGGAAAATGGGCTTAGTAATCTGAGTTAATAGTTGCTGGTTTATAAGCATTAGACATTATCATATTAATTTTAAATATTCCTAAACCTAAATTTGTGGATACATTCTGAGAACTAATTTATTTTTTTATTCTATTTATGTCCTTTTTTGTTTGTTTGTTTTATATTAATATAGTTTTATTTTATTGTATATCCTGATGGTTTCTTTGAAAATAGTGTTAATACAGTGTAGGATGATCTGTAATAAATTCCATAATAACTACTGCTGATCACTGTATTTTCTTTGGTATAATCTTGATGATTTTTATTTCTAATTATTTATTATGTTACATTGCACTCAGCTGTAGCTATCAACTATTAATGAAGTAAACTTTGAGATCATAGTGGGACAGAGAACTTAAAATGTGTAAGAGATTTATTTATTAAATGAAGTTAAGTGGGGCTATGTGTCTTGCCAAAGGTCATAGTAAAAATTTATGAGCAAGGGCGTATGACACATTTTCCTTCATGTCCAATCTTTATACTTGATTTATGCAGTCACATTTCATGCGTATGTTTGCTGCTTTCCATGTACTTCAGATATTTGTTATGGAAATTAAGTCCTCAAATACCACTTCTACATGTTGGGCCTCTATGGTGGAAAAACAGTCCAGTAAGTGTTTTGTTGTTGAAGTGTAAATATTTATATTTTAAGAACACTTCTCTTGACAAACTATTCTATTTTTCAGTAGTACTGCTTTTTTTCTCTGTGTATGATTTCATGCTGTAAACATGAGATAATCTATTTGTTTAAAGCCTAGTTTAACATTCTAACTAATTAAAATTTGGTTTACTATTTACAATGAAACTGCATTTGAGTGTATTAGCTCCTTGCTCTTTGATTTAGCTCAGTGTGGTATATTTAGACCATATTTTTTATTAAATAAAATATTAGACTACCATAAATAGGAAATATGTGTGATAGTCTCATTGCTTGAAATCAGTGAGAGGATAAAAAGGGGCATAAAACTTCCTAGAAACTCATATATCCAGGCAGGCTTTTTTTTGTTCTGTATTTAAAAAAAAAATATATAAAAAAGTGGACATGTGGAGAAACTGTGAGTACAATTAACGTCAAGCAGATAAATCCAACTCTAATCCTGTTTACGCTCTACATCAGACAGATGTGCTGAGATTGATTTAGACAACCCCTTGGCTTATAGTAATTTTTTTTTAAGTGTCATATATTCTGGTTTTGTTAGATCTTTGTTAAATGTTAAGTGCTGTTAGTTTTACTCTTCCCTAATGCCTGTAACCTACTTTATACAGGTTCCTTCTGATGATGACAGGGCAGCCTGGTAGAAGAGATTATCTTTATTCCTTGTAATTAAATTGACTTTTTTTTTCAGAAGATACAACAATGGGAATTGGGTACTGAATTAAATAAATAGCATGATATCTAATAGATGTATACTTAAATCTCTTGCAAGAACAGATGGTACCCAATATCTTTCTAAGTAATGTGAGAGGACAGTTAATGTTCTGAAACAACTAGCAATAACTGATATGATACTAATGAACCAATAGGTTTTTAGATGTTTAAAAAAGTGTCTAATCCAGTATATATTTTAATAATAAAATAAACTTGGTTGTTATCATATCCTAGAAATAATTTAGAAATGTAGCTCATGACTTAAATTTTCTTTATCTGAATTATTTTATAAAATTTTACTGAATTTGTCATGATCCTCATTTCAGTAAAAAAAAAAAAAGATTAAAATTATAGAATATGGCTAGGCACTTTTATGCAGATTTCTTTTCAGCTTGAGTAAAACATGGCTGTCCTAATACTTCTAGCTACTTCAGTATTTCCTCTACAATTTAAAACTTGTGTATGATGCTTTTGTATAATTCAGTATTCCTACGATTTACCACCTTCTCCAAGCTGTATCTGGAAATGAATTCCAGCAAAACAACTGGAGTCAAATACTATTTTTGAAAGTGTAGTGCTGCCTAGTAAGCATGTATTATTTTAATTTTTAGAAGTTTTGATGTCCATATGAATAACACAAGAATTTGACAAATACAGAGTAAGAGGAAGATTGACTTTTAAAGGTCCCTTTCAACCCAAATCATTCTATGATTCTATATAAAGGTAAATAAAAATCTGTCTGGAATAGTAGCATGAAAAGACAAGGCCAGCCAAACCTTACCTGCCTTATTACTAAATGTCATTCTATAAAAGCCAGTGGGAGAAGAAAAAGTATTTTAACAGATCTTCATTTTACTTGATTTGTGCAGGACAAATAAGCTAATGTTTGTAAGATATTTGTGATGCGAATGCATAACATTAGAATAATGTATTTTGTGATATTCTTAGCAGAAGTAATAGTTTAATCAAAAATGTTATTTGTTTAAAAATATTTAAAGAACAAACTCATTTAGCCTGTTTATATTGGCCTGTGGTAATAAGTGCAGCAGCTCAGTTGTTGCTGCAGAACAGTTGTTGTTATATTTCATGTGTGTTTATGTTTACCCATTTTCCTAAAATGCTCAGTTTGCATGCTGGAATTTTCAGTGTTCTGTACATCTGACAGCGACACTTTCTGGAAATAGATAATTTATGAATCAGTTGTATGCTACTTATTGTGCTTTGCAGACTACAGTAAAGACTATAATTGCAGACTACATTATCATATTAATTTTAAATATTCCTAAGCAGACACACCCCCACCCCAAAAATGCAGTTTTAAAAATTAAAACAAGTGTTAAATAAAGTATTAAACTATGTAGTTCTAGCTAAGTGATTCAGGATACGACAAGTGTGTGTTTCATTTAAGGCCTCCAAAGACTATTCACTCCAAAATGTTTTAGAAGAGAATACAAAGTTTGAAAAAAATCAAGATACTAGGTTTTGTAATGTTAGTATGAAGGCTGCTTGTACAAGGTCTACTCACCCTTTGAGTCTATGCAAAATCATGGTTCAAATGGAATCATGCAGTTCCCTCCTCTCCAGTACCCTGGTTTCATTCAACATATCTTCTAGAAAGTACTTTTACAGCAATTATTACATTACTTTAAACTTCGTTTTATTTTCTATCATTTGGTGAGTTTCCTTCTGTGTATTTGCTGTGTACTTCTGAAAATCTGCACTGCAGACAGCTTCCTGTGTACTACCTCTGAGCACACAAACATTTACTTGGCACAGTATTCCTGCTAAGAATGTAATGCTTTTAGTCCAGTTTTTCACCTTAGTAGCTAATGTATGGAGACATTAATATGGTAAAATGTAAGAAGTTGGACAAATATGTTGGAAGTATCATAAGGTCATGCTTCTAATCTGCATTAGGTTATTCGGTATAGAACAGGAAAAAATAGGTTGGTTGAGAATTAGGGGAGTTGGGAAACTGACTTTGAGTTTTATCTTGTCAGCATTGCTGAGGTGCACTCCCCTGGATTTCTGGATAGAAGAATGATCACTGCTTAGTTTGGTTTGAGAAATCATGTCAAGAAATGTCAGCGTCAAACTCTTAGAAGAATTGATGCAGGCTTCTTTTTCCTGCTCAAAAAAAGGATGACTTTCTGGTGCCCTCAGCTTCATATAATGTTATGAAGTAAATGACACTTGATTTTGCAATCTCACCCACAGTGCTGTCCATCTTTCCCAGGAAGACAGTTAAAATATATTTTTGCAGCTTCTCTCTGGCACTTCAGTACAGTGCACAGCAGCTTTTAATCTATCAGAATCTGTTCAGGCTTTTGCTATTGAGAAAGCACTTGACTGAGATGTTGCTAGATTTGGAAAAGGGTTCTGATTCCTAGGTTTTGTTGCCTTGGGCTGCAAAGGGACCTTTATTGGTCTAGACTATATGATCTGCTGTAACTGCAAAGAAAAGAGGGAAGAGAAGCCTGTACCTGTACAATAGTTCCGTTGCTATATCTCCAAAAGACATTTGGAACTAGTATCACTGAAGTGATAGTGCCTGACAGCCTCAAGGTAAGAAAACCTTCCCTTAGTGTTCAGCCTAACACAAATCTACCCTGGGGTTGGCATCTTGGACTGTCACTAGAACTTTTGAAACCATTTTTCTTTTGCTTGTCTTCTAACATAAATTGATAACTTGAAAATAAAAGATGAGATGGGTAACATGCTTTTGGTTTATTTTTCTATTTTAACTTGACTATTTTCTAATATGTCTTTAGTCTAAACCCAAAAGGCAGCAGTTGTATCAAATGAAAAAAATACTTTTGAGCATATAGTCAGGTTAGGTGATAGCACACTTTCTGATCTATGATTTAGGAGAATACAACTGCTATGATTGCTATGATTGAGGAGAATATAATGAAGAATTTGCTTTTTGAATGCAAATACAAAAAAAAATAATTATTCACTGTTCTTAGAGTGTACAATTTTATTCTTTTTTTTTTTTTAATATCAGAAAAGGGATTAAATAGCCTCTTTGAATTATGTTATTTGTATAGCTGGATACCTAACCTAAATAACAGGAAGCTGGTAACATGTAAGACCAGTGACTAAAGCTAGAGGTGAAACCATAAAAATATTATTTTGGTTTTTTTTTTTAAATATTTCTACTAATCATATTGATAACACTTTCTTCCCCTTCCCCAGGTGATTCCAGTATGGTTTCACAGGCTCAAGAGGAGATTCTTGAAATGAAAGATGTGTTTTCAGTAAAACTGAAACGTCGTCGTTTCGTAGGGCAGAAGAAAGGTGGTACTTTGTTGGGTATCACGATTTTCAAATGCTTGCATAAAGAGGAGAATAAGCTAACAGACTGTGCTATCCATTTAAATAACTTAAGTGAAGATCATTGTCATTCATGGTTTAGACATCTAAAGGAAATTTTGAATGGTAAGTATTTAATTGAGGTTTATGTAATTATTATTTCAGACTTGTTTCTATTGGCAATACATAAGGTTGAATGAAGCTTAAAAATATTTTGCCTGTGGAAATTGTCACAGATACTAATATTATTGCTGGGAAATGTTTATTACTGAAGTTTTACACGGTGAAGTGCAAAATTTAGGAAAGTGGCAATAATTAACTAATGCTTTTGTAAAAATTAAACTGATGCTATTTTTTGGAAATGTTTTGGAAGCTATGAAAATAAGGAGCTGTATTCTCACTGGAAAAATTCTGGGAAATCTGTTTCTTAATGAAATAAAATACTTTTTTTGATGAATTGCAGCACATCTACAGTTGTTGCAGTCCTGGGAACTCTTCAGGGACTTCATGGTGACTGTTTAGGAGCTCACACTTGAGACCCACAGATTCTTTAAGAGACTAATGGGAGAGGCTTTCCTTAATAAGTTCACAGGTGGAAGCGCTCTTAAGGTTCTGTAGGACTCTTATTCTATAATTTGATACAAAATATAATGAAACTAGCTAGTGATTAAATTCTTTATTTTAAAAATATCTTTGTGCTTACCTGTGCTAATGCCAATTTTAGGTGCTTTTTTTAACCCATGATAGATGCATTTTTTTCTCAGAACCTGTATGAAATTTAAGAAAAAAATATTCACCGTTTAGGAAAAAAACACCACAAATTAGAGCCTTTCCCTGTAATTTAATACAATCAATATTGGAAAGATTCATAATGTAGCAAACGTGATTTAAAAAAAAATAAAACACTTCCTCCCCCCCCAACCCAAACACTGATTTAGTTCAAAAATATGTCTCTGCTTACAGACTATAGCTAATTAGTTTATTTCGGAAGCAAAACAATACATCTCATAATAGACTCTTAAAACTCCAGCTGAATTGTTAAAACTGAGCCAGATTACAGAATTCAGATCTCTCACATCTGTAGTGTTTGTAACAACACTTTCAATAATGATTTATAGAGTACTTCTAGTAAAGTGACTGTCAAAAGCAGATATTAGAGAAAGTAAATTGAGTTATTAACAGTGCATTCTCACATTGTTTGCTTACAATGTGCTTTGGATTTTCCACATAAAATATACATTAAAAAGTGCCTTCCCTTGCCCCTTTTTGAAAGACTTTATCATGAAATATCTAAATCTGCAGAAGTGCCAAGATTCTTGCAGATCTCCAGCTACCCATAAAGGCAAGGACATTTGCATAAGGAGCAAATGTCTGTTTTGTTCCCAGATTACCCTCCATCCATCAGGAGCAATGATACCATATGTTCACAGAAAAAAAAGCTGCAGTATCTCTTGCTCAGGTTGCCTTGACTTCGAGGTGCAGTCTTTGTTTTATAGCTTTGTAATTGGAAGCCACCTGAACCTGAAAAAAGCATTCTGTGCAATGTTGCTGTTTGTAGTTATTCCTTCAGCCTCATTCTATCTCCAGAAGCTCAAACCTTGTGCAGAGTTTCCTTGGTCTCTAATCAGTACATTTTTCTCCTTTCCTTCTACTTCAGGAATAATCAGGCCTCGGAGTGGGGGGAGGAAGAGCATCTGTGTGTGAACCCACAGTTCCCCAAAATATAATTTACTAATGTGTATATTAGGTTCTGTAATTGCAGTAAAAATAGTTTTCACACTGTTAGATTTTGAAGTCTGAGTAGATATTCAAACTGCCTTTCTATCCAGAAAATCACCAAAAAAGCTGCAGCATTTCTGCATTCACTGTGGCAGAGACACATTATCAGTAATTCAAACAGGGATTGTATAGTAATGGTATAGTTCAGAAAAAAAGTATTCAGATTTAAAATGTACCAAACATAGGTAGCAGGTTCCCAGTGGGATTCAGATCTGGACCAAAAGTATAAAATGCAGGTAAGTTCTGTTGATTCCTCAGTAAATGAAATCTCAGAAGGCACATTGATATATCTCTGCTTGAAACAGTGATGAATTTTCATCGTTTTTGTCGCAGTGTGTTTTCATAATAGTGCTCATGACATCTTTGTTAACAAACTCAAATAGTCTCCTTTTTGGTTTCCTTATGAGCTGTAGGATAAGGTTAAAATGTCACCCTTCTAAAATAGTCAAAATGTAAGTGTACATGGGTTTTATTTTTGTTTTATTTTATTATCTATCTGATCACAAAGTAAATTTTCATTAACTGCTGCATTATTTACTTGAAGGGGTTTTCTTATTGCTTCTAGGTTGGAGCAAATTAAAAGCAGGTGATGTACTAAAATAGAGTGTATATCTGTTTGGATATGGCTGTCAGTAAATATGTACTTTAATTTATCAGAATGCTAAATGTTACTAAAAGGTGTGTCTCCTTTGGAAAGAAATGCAATTTCTATTTGTTTACCCTACTCTTTGACAAGTTTTTAGCTTTTTATGCATATATATTAATTAAGGAACAACAATAGTGAGTTTAATAGTGATACAAGCTAGAATTTTAGCTGGAAATTTGTTCTAATGAAGATTTAATTTTTTCCAAAATACCATATATGCATTTTCCCTTTTACTGTATGTATTATGTCTGACATGAATGTTTACTTGCATGGTTTTCCCTGTTCATTCTTACTCTCTTCATAGGGAGTATCCTCTCTTCCTTTGAATTTGTGTTGAGTACTTCAGTTTAAATTCTAACTAGGCTATGATTTCTTTATTTTTTTTTTCTTACGAAGCCTGTTATCATGTAAGTGAGCACACAGATGTATTATAGTTGTTCAGAATTTAGTTACAGTGGCTGCTAATATGTTTTGTGTGTGTGAGACAGGGTAACAAAACACACTGACTTCCATTTTCTCACTTTTAAATTAATTCTTATTTTCCACATAACATTGTTGCTGTTCTATGCACGCCTGTTAGATATGAAGAGTTTGCTCAATGATAACTGATATTCTGTATATTGCCTATTTGTTAAACTGATGGAAAATAACCATTGCCATCTTAAGGCATGTACCTACAGAGCCCTAGTTCTGGACTGGCCTCCTGCAGAGCTTCCAATGGCAACTTAGATTCTAGTATGCTGTTGATCTGACATAAGACCTGTTGTACACCTGACTCTCAGTGATTCCCATTTATACTTTGCATCTGTTTGTACTGGACTCACAGGCATGTGCACTGGGGACATACTGTGTCATTGGAATTCACTGTTTAATTTAAAATCCTCTGTGTGTGCAAATGCCCAGTGTTTCTTAAAGGATTAAGACAGGCCCAGAAATGAGGAAAAACGCATAATTATCAATGTTTATCCACTTTTTTTTTTTCAACATAACTTATTTTTATTAGCAGTTGATCTGAGAAAAATTTAAGACTCTGTAAACTAACAGAAGATGGTAAATAAGAATAAATGATAAAGTAGCAAAAAATGCATGAAGTGTGTTTTATTTTTATCTACTATTCTGTAGTATCTCACACTGGGATTTGATATGAATGTCTGAAACTTCATGCATGAAGTTTTAATTAAACCATTAATGTTAAACATTAACTTTCGTTAGTTAATATTAACAGTGTTGTCTCCATAGTTACAGTAACAAATCTGTTTCATATTATTATTTTTCCTCATGTATAATATTCTTACTTTTGGATAAAGTATTTATAAATGCATGCAGTAATGACATGATTCCAGGCTCTTAACTTCTGTAACATAAACCCATTTTCATAAAGCTAAAGAACTGAAAGCAGCACAGATGTATGTCTGAGCATAGCGTCTCTGCTGCCCTATGAGCCTTTGTTTTCAGAACACCCTGATTGACCCACCACCCTTCATGGTTCACTGATTCACTTGATAGATCAAGTTTAAACTAGTGCATATTAGCACATTTGTTAGTACTAGAGGAACAGTTGGCCTTCCTGCTTTAGGCTGCTGGTTCATTTCAAACGGAGCAGCCACAGAAGACAATAACAGAATACCAGTCAGGAGAACACCAAAAGGCTGACAGACTGAAATCAGTTGCAGACTGCAGTGGATAACATTGATTCAGTCATATAGACATTTTTTAAAGAAAAATAAAAGATTTATATTATTATTTTAAAATACTTCTAGAGAAGTTTCACTGTATCATTGTGTGAAAGTTTAATTTTTTACTTACTGGATATTCTTACATTAAACTCGTTTGTTGTGTTATATCTAATACATGCTGATTTTTCTTGTGATAATGCATAATGATTTTTCTTGTGATTATTTTTTCATTTCAGTTGGCAATCATTTGTCAGAAACAAAACCACATCAATAGTATACTATAACTGTGCTCAAATTCCTTGTTTGTGATACCTGTTTCCATAAACAAAATAGTTTACCTCTTCAAAAGAGTAAATTGATACTCATGTAGTTATAAACAGAATATTCTAATGCTTTTATCCTGTGAATTCATTTGGTTCTTGAAAGTCTCACTAGGATTTATGTATTAACTCTTATCTACATTTCAGCAATAGCATAATAATAGTAAATACAGTTCCTCGTTTAGAATCATTTAATGAACAAATTTTTGGTTAAAAAACACTAAACAACAAAACCAAAAAACCACAAACAAAATAAACCAACTAAAAACAACCAAACAAAAAATTTTACTTTTTCCTTAAAAATCTAGTTGTTCCCCCTCCCATTTGAAAAGTCTCGATTCTTTTGCCTGCTTATGCTTTCTTTTACAACTTTATATTGCCACCTGGAGCTCAAAAACTCAAAAACACTTAAGTGAGAGAGTGGTGTTTGCATTTTTCCTTTCAGTTTTCTCCTAAAGATATTTTGGTATTATTGTAACTCAGACTGTCTGGGTAACAGAATTTATGACACTTCATCATCTTTCTCTACTTCTACAAACTTTGTACTTTCAATTCTTTCTGTCTTTGTGTATTATATTTAAAGTTTATGTGTATGCTTTACTTAAAAATCAAAGACTCTGTAGTCAGTTTTTACAGTTTTGTGGCTGTGACTGTTGGTTGTAGTTGAGTATTTAAGGCCAGCTGATCACATGTAAGAGTTCCCATAGAAAAGATAGGAAACATGACAGCACATTTATGAGTGTGGCTAAATCTTCTCTCTTAAATGAGAGTCCTGATTCTTTTAGTTTTCAATTTAATGTCTATTGACCCTTTAGGCAAAATATCAAGTTACAGAAATTATTCTTCTTGTGGTCTTAATATTTTTATGACTTCTAAAAGACTTCAACAATACCAGCTAGCATATTTCCATTAAGTGGCTTGAATAATGATTTTTATAATGTCTTTATGATAATGATCTATGCGTTGTAATAGTCTTTGGGAACTTTTGTGTGGTCTTCCTTGTTTGTGTTGTAATTCCTATGATTAGAAGTCATGCTGCAGTACATACCTGTAGTGCTTGTTTTTGTTTCCAGAGAACCAAGAATTTAGGCTGGAATGAAATAAGCCTCTGAAATTAGTCTATTCTAGCTTCCTGCTCAGAGAAGGTGAGCTTCCATGATCAGCTTTCTATGAGCCATGTCCAGATAGGTTTTGAAAATTGATCCATGGCTTAACCACCCTCATTGTGAAGCATGTTTTCCTTCATTTCCAATTGGAATATTCCTTGCTTCAACTTCTGTCCATTGCCTTTTTGTCCTTGCATCTGCAAGAAGTCTGCCTTGGTGGGCTTTGTTACTCCCACAGTAGATACTTAAGGACAGCATTTAGGTAGATTCTCTTCTCAAGGCTATACAAAGCCAGCTACCTCTGCCTTTTGTATGTGGCCTGTTCCAGCCCTTCTGCAGTCACAGTTCTTTGTTGGACTCACCCCGGTTTATCAGTCTTAGGGTGATGGGCCTGAAAGTGGATGTAGTTTTTGAAATTTAGCTTCAGAAATGCTGAATACAATGGCATATCGATATCCTTTGAACAGCTGATTGTCCTCTTGTTACTTCAACCCAGTAAGCACTTGGTTTAAATGGCATGAATGGCATGAATGACACACTGTTCATTCATGTCCAGCTCCTTGTCCAGTAGTAACGTCAGATGCTCTCTGAAGAGGAGCTGCATAGTTGGTCAATCCCCAGCCTGCACTATTAAGGTTTTGCTGGGCCAGGTGCTGGTCTTTGTCTTTATTGAGCATCTTGAGGCTTTTGTCAAACCTTTCTTGTAGATAATCTTGCAAATGACAGCCCTGCCCTCCAGCACATCTGCTATCCTCACCAAGTTCCCTATTTTTTTTAATCTCCCTTTTAAAGGAGATACTTAAATAATATAGGTACTAAGGCTTATTACTGAAGACATTCAGGGTTAATCGGGATTAATTTACCATGCAATGACATGGCACAGTGTGTAACATTTTGCCATAAATATAATTAGAAATCTTTTTTTTTTTTTTATGTATGCTTTCAGGTTATAGCAGCAAACTGATCAAGTAATTTTCTTCAGTATCTTTAAGAAATCTTCTAAGATTTATTAACATAAGCTGGCTAAAGTGCTAGTTTTCATTTCCAGGTTCTTTGATGTGTTTAAATAAGTGAAAAAATAATCTATAGGACTTTTATAATTGTTATGTTTTGATCTAAAGGAATACATTATCCTTTGATGCTGAAATAGTATTTAGCTGTAATTTCTCTGAGGAATTGTTCACAGAATCAGAGAATGGTAGGAGCTGGAAGGAATCTTTGGAATCATCTTGTCCAACCCCCTTGCTAAAGCAGGGCACCTAGAGCAGGTTGCACACGATTGCATCTGGGCAGGTTTTGAAAGTCTCCAGAGGAGACACCACAACCTCTCTGGGCAGCCTGTTCTAGCACTCTGTCACCCTCAAAGGAATTAAGTTTTTCCATATGTTCAGATGGAACTTCTTCTGTTCCAGTTTGTACCCATTCCCCCTTGTCCTGTTTCTGGGCACCATGGAGAAGAGCCTGGCCCCTTGATACCCACTCTCTAGATATTTTAAGCATTGATGAGTTTCTGCTCAGTTGTTGAGGTACAGTAAGTGGGAGCAGCTTCAGGAAATCCAAGCCAACACTCTTAAGGTACATGTGGCTGTAAAAATTCAAGTAATATGCTACATGGGGCATGAAAATGTACTTTCATTTGTGGTTCCTTTTGCCATTGTGACCTACTATTTTTGTTCTTGAATGTTGAAAGCAGTATACATGCCAGATATTCTAGCTTTTGTTTGGCTAAGAAAGTGATGGTCTAACCTGATACTAAAAGAAAATTTAGAATTTATAAAGGAATTGAGTACAAAATTGTTCAAAGCATATATTTTAAATAACTACCAAAACCCCAGCTGTATCACATACCACCACTTGCTTTTTGTAGCAAATTAGTCTCACTGAATTGTGACAATTGTAGAAATTCTAGAATTAAAAAAAAAATTAAAAAAAAAGAACTTGGAAAGTAAGGTTATTGTTTTAATATAAATTATTCACTATTCAGCAAAATGATATATTCCAAATAATAAAATTACTTCATGGGATCAATGTGCAAGCAAGGTACCATTTGCATAGCAGTTATTTCTCAGTGTTTTTTCTCAGTGTTCATTACTTCAAAGACCTAAATGTAACTTTAAAAACAAGACCAAAAAGCAATAAATCTCAGATTTCTGTATAATATTACCAAGCTTTCTATTTCATTGTATTTCTGTGGATCTCTTTTAAGGTGATGGCATTTCCTTTGCACTGTTTGATTTGCAGTCTCAGAAAACAAAAGATTGTCACGTCTGTTTCGTTGGGTGTTATTGTCATATGCCTTCTGGGAGTGTCTTGTATTAAAAGCCAAAAAGGATATATTTTGATTTTTTGTTTCGTTGTTGTTGTTGTTGACCAGTCTCACAGCTTCTCCACATTCACCCTCCTCCTGCGTTTGGGTTGAACTTGTCTGTGACACATACTTTTATTTATTTTTTTTCCTACAATGTTTTTGTTATTGTGATTCTTTTCTACAGTTTTAGCTGTACACACAAAAGTAATAAGTACTGTAATTTTAAGTTAAATAATGCAGATCCAAGAAGAAATTGAGACTTTTTTAGACTATCATTTTCTTATCCTCTTACAGTATTGTAATGATTGCATTATTAAAAATTAATTTAAATTGTATAAAAAGGCTGGGCTGTCTGTAATCTTAATTTTTTATTCTTTTCTTTTTAGGCTTTAAAAATAGACCAAAATCCTTAAAAGTGTTTGTTAATCCAAGCAGCCACAAAAGAGAAGCCACTCATATTTATTATGAACAAGTTGCACCTCTTTTTAAGCTTGCTGACATCAAAACTGATGTCACAGGTACGTTGCTTCAAAAGCATAGTATAAGCCTATGGGAAACTAATACTTAAGCATGCAAGACAGTTTGAATTAACTTCTAATCCTTACTGGCCTTGCCTGCAAGTAGTGCATCTGGAACTGTAGTTAATGCAATACATTTTTATTTTATCATGAAGTGTTACAGTAATTCTGTTATTCATTGAATGTTTTTTGCCTATAGCTGTCAATACTAGTAATATATTTTAAAAATTTTTTTAAAACAAGCATTCAATAAAAATAAACAAGCATTTAATGTCTCACAATTCTATATACAATTGCTAGAAGTTGTTCCTGCATTCTGACAAACACATCAAATATTACTTCTAAGAATATGTATTGGTCTGACATCATATGAGGTGCTTAGCCAAAGGACCAATTTCTGGGTTCTGACTCAGTTTCAGGGATGACCTGGAAGCCTAAGGGATTAAGTTCCGTGATGCGAAGGGCAGTTCTCATGAGGCACAAGTCCATGACATGATGTCTAGAGAATGTGAAGGTACCAGCCACTTCAGTGTTAGAGTGATGCTGCCTTCTGCTCAACGAGTTCCCAATAGCAGGTTTGGATTTAAGGCCCCAGTTTCTGCCAGAGTTCTACTTCATGTCATGAATTTGTCCCTTCACTGTTTCACTTGATTGACTTTTTATAAGAAATTGAACAGGGAAACAATAAATTTTCTTAAAACAGTAAAATATTGATGATCTATCTGATTGTTACTTCTGACCCCTTCTCTGAAGAGACCGAAACTTATGCTGTATTGCATTTCATCCCAAATACCACCGACGTTTACAGAGAAATAACAATGTTTCCTTTTCCAAAGATTTTTTTTTTAACCATAGTATTACAATTCCCTTTATTACACTGCTAATATTTGTTTATGTATTTCATATCCATATGAAGTGTAAACACTGGTGCAAGACATTTTAACACCAAAAAGTCTTTTTCCTGTGTTTGTTATAACTGGGTTGCAAAATAATCAGTTCAAATTTAAGGAAATTATAAGACAGAAGGCTCATCCCAGTGTTGTCCCTTAAACTTCTGGTAAAATAGTGCCTAATTCAGATTGCAGGCCAAAAATCATTCTAAGCAAACCTGATTAGGCATGAGGCATAATACAACAAATGTTCGTGTATATGAGATTTATCTTGCTAATTTTATTACCTCTGCCTATATACTTTTTAATTACTTAGTCTATGATTTAAAGTCAAATCAATTGAAGATGTGTAAGTGTGAAAAAGATTGTGTTATAATTCTGTAGTGATAATTTCTTAAGCTTCTGGCATTCCCTTGGCCATTAAGGGAAGTTTATGTAAGTTTTGATTCTGACAGACGTAGTTCTCACCTGCAAGGCAGAGATGATGTAAACAGATTAATAATAACGCTGTCTTCTTGGAAATTGAACTTAGCCTTGTTTAATCACATTTTTTTAAAGAAGTTTTTTTGCCATGCATACTTTAGCATTGGCTGACTATGTCGTATTGATAAATTATTTATTACTTCTCTTTAAGAAGCTAATAAAAGAAATACAGTTTTTTAAAACAGAATTCCTTACTACTGGTTAATGTTTCATTACTGTGAACATAACCTTGTATATTAGACTCTGTTAAAGGCAATATTATCATTCATCTGTGTACGATTACATTTTTGGCTATGTAATGTCACCTGGAATCCTAAAGCTGAACTACTAAGCCAAACCTGTATCAATATTTTTTTAAATTAATTAATAGTATTTAATATAAGCTAGGAATATAATTTGTTGTGGTTTTAGAAACATATTACGTTATTGAATAAAACCAGTTTAAAGGTTTGGTGTTTATATTATTTTTCTTTTAAATTTTGAAAAGGAGCTTCTGGTTTTAGCTAGATAACTAATGATTTATGCTTAAAATAATGTTATTTTGGCAATGTCCAAATGCTGCTGTGCTTATTAGCTGCCTAACACTCCACCTACAGGCAGAATGAGAAAACTACATTACAGTTTTAAATAGTGGTAAAGAATGAAGTAACGAATTATGCATTTAAACAACAACAACAACAAAAAAGGGAATAGTGGGTGCTGAGTGAAAATCCTGTCTACTTGTACAGTCTTCTAATGAAGCTAAGTGCCACATTTCAAGTAAATTAAATCAAGAGATTTTCCTTATGTAATTGTTTTGGATTTTGTGAAGTTGGGGTGTAAATCTTGCTGTTACTTCTTTGAAACATGGCCTATATCTGCATACACAGTGGTTTACAAAGTTGTATTAGGTAGCAAAAGCCGAAGGCATTTGTATAATTTTTACATGGAAGATAGTTTAATTTTAGTCTTTTCACATACACATATGTAAAGCTTAAAATTAATAGTACACAAAAATCTGCATGCATTAGTGTGTGTGTGTATAGGGGGAGAGAGAGAGGTGTATTCTGTTCTTGTAAGCAGCATTTGAATAGTCTGTAGAAATACTGTTATAACACATACAGATACGGAATGATTCTTTTAGACACCAAGACTAATAATTTTAACAGTGTTTAGAAACAGTGGAGAAAAGCCTTGAACTATTCTAGCACCAGGGACAGACAAGCATGAAAGATTAATGTAATTTTGCATATAATGATGCACATTCTTACACAAAAAATCCATCTGCAAGTGTCATGTCAGTCAGCAAAAATCTTTGATGGGTGGCTGCAGCTGGGCTGTCTCTTCTGGCAAAGCTGGCCTAGAAAATGCTAAATGTGGTTATGATGCTTTGTGCCATCTGTAGTATGCCAGTTTATCCTGTCTTCACTGGCATTTACAGTACTATGTAGGGTATCAGCAAACACAGAGACATCAATGTAGAGTGACAGATTCATTTCCTCTAGAGGCTATGAACTCTGGTGTATACTTATGCCACCTTCCTCTGTGTGTTATATTCTGTTGTCACTGGTATTTGGCTTGATTTCATACTTCTGTGTTTAACTCCTCATATTTTTTATTTAGCAATTTGCATATACTAACACAAAAGCAATTCGATTGATACTGAAATAATTCAGCCTTAGCTGAGGATAGGCTTATGCTTTCCTGAAGTTTACCGACTGTGTCAATGCTAAAACTTATATTTTGATGTAACATCTTCTCTAATTCTTTGAATTTAAATGCACTAAATAGCCACGTGTCTGATGGCAGCTGAGTTTTAATGTCTTGCCTTTTAGGTAATATAACTACAAAACATACCTTCTCATACTTTTAATGCATTTAGTGATTAAAAAACCCAAGTCTGAACTGGATTGCTGTAGATTCCTTATTTTAGAAGGACACAAAAAAAAAAAAAAATTAAAAACCCCTCTTAAGATACCTAATATTCTGATAATTAAATAATGTTATTTTCTACAGTAACTGAATATGAAGGACATGCTCTCTCAGTACTTAAAGAATGTGAACTCCGGGCATTTGATGGGTAAGTTGGTTAGTGACAATGAATGTTAGTAAACCTCATCAGATTGCTTTTTATTTATATTCCATCCAAATCCATGCTAGTAGGTATTTCATGAATTACTCTGTTTTACATATATATTAAGCCTGAGAAAATCAGTTCTCACTAGACACTTTATTTTTTATTACTTACTGGCAATAGATGTGTATTTTAAATTAATAAATAAAGGTAAATAAACATAAAACTTTCTTAATTATGCTTCATGAAAGCTTAAATTTCTGTATTTGCAAGAATTGCACAAGTGTCTTGTATTTCATTCTATTCAAGTGGTTTTTAAGGAGAACATTTTATCTAAAAGTGACTTGAATGTTTTTTCCATAGGAAAAAAAAAATCATTCAGACTTTCTTGAAGTCAAGAGTGAAAATATGTGTCCAATCATTTTTAAAGACCTTGCTATGTGGATTAATCCTGCAGTCTTTGGCATTTTTACATTAATTGTTCAATAATGAGATTCAATAATATATAAGAAGAGTTTTGCATTCTGTGAAAGACTTAAGCGTTTTTACAAGTCTTACTGGAATATGCAGTGAGCCATACAAGAAGGCTTAAATAGTGTTTTATAGTCTAATCAATTTGTATTAGTTCTAGAAACTCACAGAGTTAGGTGAGAAAATATATCTGAAAATGTATGTATGTATTGCAAATTTTGAGGTTAATATCTTTCTTTTATATTTGAGGTTAATATCTTTTAAGACATGGCTTTTGGGGCGTGAGCTGGGGAACCAGCGTGTCCTGGGAAGCAGATATGAACACAGAGAAGAAAAAGCCTGGGTTGTATCTTCTTGAACAAACCTCTTGTACTAAAGTACTTGAGTCATATCTGACTTGTTTCATCTTTGATCACTGAGTAGAGTCACTGGAGTACTTCTCCTGTAAGACTTCTCTCCAGTAGCCAGAATGAATGGGAAATAGGAACAGAAAAAGCTGAAAGAAAATAACCCTTAAGTCAATGTGATGCTAGGATTTCTGAGATGAAAAAAATCCTTATCCTTTCTAAAGCTGTTTCAGTTTTAGGTGGTTTTGTCTCACGTGGAAATTAAGTAGATTTTGTTATCAGAGTTTGAGGAAAAATGAAATTTCTGAAGTGTTTCAAAACAAGTTTTAGAAGTTCTCAAATAACCTGGCCTCCGTGTATGTACTCATTCAGTAAGGCACAATACAGGAAATCCTATCAAATAGCTAATTTAGGATGCTTTCCACAGAGACTGCTAGGCTGAGGTTAGAATTCGTATTATGCTAAAGGACTGATACTTTGAAAAAGCTAGCTACAAAACTAATCTCTCCCTTCTACATTATCTTCAGAGCTGTTGTTAAGAACAGGAAGAGGATATTGAAATATTTTATTTTATTTTTTAAATTGTTCAAAGGTTTTTGTCATACTTTTGATTCTGTCCCTGTGAAGTCCTTGGGCTGTCTAGCCTAAGAATTTTTGCCATAGATGTAAAAATCAGATAGGACCTCAAAACCACCTCCATCTTCCCCAAATAAAATTTTAATGACAATTGTGGTTTATTAAAAATTAAACAAGAAAATGTATGGGATCTGGATTTAATTGAAAATAAGCTCCACAACAATGAAATTGTCCTACTGATAAAAAAATTATGCTTTTAGCAATTCTAGCAGCCACTTGATGTAAAGTGTTTTCATTATTTTGATTGAGAAGTTTCACTTGTTTACTGAGCAGCATTGCTTATGACCTGGCAGGCTTCAGTTCCTTCCTGTTTTGCCCTGGCTTCTTGTCCAATTTTGTTCAAGTGAGATACTGTAGCTGTCATGTAGTTCTCTATAGAACTGAATAGAACTGTAGCACAATTTAGATGTGGAATATCACATACTGCTGTATGCGGTGGGTAAGAGGTAAGGTAGCTTCTGTTCTATTTCTACATGGCAGAGTTCATGCAGACCTGATCTGACTTGCCCAAGCTCAGAAGCGACTAGAGGTGAGTACAGTGTGGACTGAGGGCCATATCTGCATGCACTAGTGTGCTGCTCTAACAGTTTGTGCTTCTCCAGTGTTGCCTATTTCAGATAGACTGAAAGTTAATTCAAGTAAAAATGTATAAAGGGCAAGACACAACAGTTTTTATTCATTACAGTAGGTAAGCAGTATAGCAATATACAATATCTGTCTAAAAGAGTTATGGTTCCTTACATACTAAACAGTATATGAAGTCAATTGAAGCTTATGATTTGCAGTAGTAAATTGGAAGTTTGTATCTTGTTGCTTTCAGTGATATAACAGTGATACTGTTATGTTTTGATTCTTTCTCAAAGCTGTTTGTTTATTTCTTTATTTCTCCAATTCCCACTCTGTTTTCAAGATCAGAGGCATATGTCATGTATCTCATACTCCACCTTCTTTTGCTATCTACAATTTTTTTTTTCTTCCAGATAGTGGAAATTTAGGTACTTTTCCAACTTGGCAGTGTGCTTTTTTTTTCTCCTGCCTTGGGACCAAGCCTTGGTGACAAATAGAGCGAATTTGTGGTACTGTTATCTTAGTTGCATTTTCTTGTTTGTACAGCGACAGCAATACATAGTATACATGCATGTATTTCTTCCCTAATCAGGAGCCAAAGTTATCATGGATATTGTTTAGAGTAGCCCAGTTTAGTCAAACTTTAGTGAATAGTTAAGAAACTCGTGACTGATGGTTAAACAGATGTTTTTTCCTCTAAGAAGCCTTCTTAAAGGTGTTAGTCAAATCTATGTGCTCAAGATGTTCTACTCCTTATGAGTATCAGGTTCTTGCTGATTAGCTTGGGAATCCCTGGTCCCTGCTGGTATCTCTATTTCCAGCCAAAAAGGCAACTCTTGATGATTAATGCTAGATTAATACAGTCAGCAGCATTTTTAATGTTATTCCTTGGACTCTTCATCTATTTTCAGTAACAATAAACAACGCTCCCTAAAATCAGAAGAAAATATGGCTGCTTTCAGAAGTTTTAATATCCAGAAGACAGTCCACATATGTCCTTCCAGGTTATCAGACTACAAAGATTAACTGGTTTTGCTGCTGTGGCAAAAACTTTTATGCCTAGAAATAAACCAATCTAAGTCCAAAATGAGCTTAGATAATGGCTCCTCATTATGAGCAAGAAGAAAATGTGTTCCACACTTTTTCTATTTACTCTTTTTTTCTCTTTAAAAAAAAAAAAAATTTAGTTATTTTTTAATGTGGGTGGTGTTTAGCTAGATAGAGGAAACATTCCTAAAAATTTAGAATTTAAAAATAGCTTGGAAATAATAATAGGAAGTGAGGAACAATATTAAAGGAGCTGAGATAATTTAAACATTTAATAACATAATGAGTATTTCCTTGGAAAGATCTTATCAGTTTTATCTGGCTCAATTATTTGACATAGTTTAATGGCTATTTTTATATACATATATGAAAAAAATAAAGATATTTAAGTAAGTGCCTCCTGAAGTAAACCTGAGATTTATATTGTAAATGCTTGTGAGTGTACTATTACTGTTTTTATCATTAAAATACGTTAATGTTGAAAACATTTAACTTTCAAACATTACTAATTTGGAGAATTACTTTAATAGTTACTGATTTTGTTTTTTCCTCTTTTTGTTTATTTATGTTTGCTGTAACAGAGATTTTACAGACACATGTATTCCTCTCTATAGCCACAGCAAGCAGGAGTTTAATTACATGCTCCAGAAGCAGTGATTAAGTACCTTCATACAAAGGATTGCTGGCACTAGGGTTTTATACCTAGCTAAATCCCTCAACTGCCTGCATACTCTGTGGAATTAGCTGTTTTCAAGTGGTTTTAATTTTATTGTAATATTTGGTGAGTTGTTAAAAGGGTGATTAAAAAGCATTGGAATGTTTGTGTGGGTCAGCACATTTAAAGAACTTTTTTACTGAGGCACTTGAGCATGTGCTTATCTCTGCCATCTATCAGTTCATGTGTGAAACATGTGATAAGGGAATAAATACTTTGTTAAATATGTTTACTCCTACTCAGAAGAAAGCAGAAATAAGGATGTTTATATCTTGTTAGTAAACATTCATTGACCTGATAGTGAAGCTCTGGCTTGTTCTTAATGTTTCTATGTACTTGAAATACCATTATGTGTAAGATGTGTAATAGCTGCCTTCGACTATTTGCTCAGTTTGTTTTGAACTGTTTTCACATTTTTGGTTTGTAATAGGATAGTTTGTGTCGGTGGAGATGGATCTGTCAGTGAAGTTGCTCATGGTTTACTACTTAAAGCACAGATAGATGCTGGAAAAGACACAGACTATATACCTACACCTGTCAGAGCACCAGTTCCTCTTGGAGTAATACCAGCAGGTGAGACTGTTTCAAGTACCTCTGACATGCTTTACAGTTCTGTCTACTAAAGGCAGTTCTTGGTGCTAAAGCTTCAGTTACTTAAGGGAGCTATTGAATATATGTCCTAAATTATTGATTTAGATTGATTATAAATGACTAGATTTTAAATCATTATGATAATTTATAGTAATGGCACAGATGAGCTCTTTGCCTAAAGGAAGAAGCTCAGGAAGAAAACTAAAATTTCAGCTGATCCATACAAAGGTCAAGTTTTGACCTTATTTGCTGCCAGAAATGATACCAAATGAAAACTCTATTTTCTAGCATGTCCTTAATATAAGCCCTGCTGTTTCATTTCTCTCTCCAGTTTTCTTGGCACGATTATCTGTTGGATTCATACTTAGGGTCTATTTTAAAGGGTGTCCCAGGAATACATTTTGTAGATTATATAGAAAAAAATAACCCAACTGTGCCCACAAAATAGCTTTCTCTCTCCTTTATTTTTTCAGACCTGAAAATGTATCTGTCTTGAAAAGCCCTCTTGCTCCTTTACTAACTTCTACTTGCATCTTGTGGTGTTTTTTTGGTGGTTTAGTTTTGTTTTGTTGTTTGTTTGACAGGAGAATTCCTTTCTCCTCCCAATATTTGTATTTGCTCTTCTTCGGGTATAACTTGGGGCAGGCAGGGAGGCTTAGCTAGAATTAGTACAGGCAGGGTTGATTTTGGACTGATATAATTTCTCTTTAAAACAGATGGGGTATTTCTGCGTGGATGCTACCCTCTTGTGTGGATGTTGATATGATTATTTCATGTAATTTCTGCTATTTTTAATGAGTAAGGAACAAAAACCCTGCAGCCAGATGAACAGCAAATCATTGTTTTCAATTTTCTACAAAAAAGGAGCAAGTTGCTTCTGAACTGAGTAGCAGGTTTTAAGTCCTCTCACTTGCTTTGCACTTCTAAAAGCAGCACTAAGATAGGGACTAGTTGCTTGTAAAAATGCAAGATTACACTATCTTTATTCAAGTTAAAGAGAACTTGAAAATGGATTGTTCAAAGATACAGTAATCTCAAAGATATGAAGCAAATGAATTTCGTACAGCAGCTGGACCATCACTTACCAGTTCAGTTGCTGCAAACATCTTGGTGGTGTTGAGACAGAATTGCTCCAGTACTTGATGCCATGCTTAGGTCACTGTGCCTCCTTGTTAGTGCTTGATCTCTTCAATTTAAGACAAATATGTCATGATCAAAAAGGATTTGTAAACCCAAAAAAGTGCTATATGGCTTGTTACACAGAATGCCATGGACTTTGTTAAAAGAGAGTAAGAACAATTTATAGAATGGAAGTGTAAGAAACTCCTAAATAGGTTCTTAAGAATAATCCATGGTTCATTTTATGTCCATATTACTGATATTCTAAAAATGAGTCAGTCAGGAAACAGGCAAGTGTGCTACTTGTGTACATGAAGAAGGTGGAACAAAATGGTCTTTTTTTTTTTTTTTTTTAATTTTATTTTCCCCAGAATTCCATTGAACAAAATTATTAGCGATTGCCAGCCAAGTAAAAATAGCAACTGTATTATGGGGTAGCATTATTTGAGTGGCTTAAACTTTTGTTTAAAGGAGATAAGACAGCATTTTGAAGTTTCAGCTTCAACTTGATGGGAAGCAGCTGCTCTTGAAACAGTTTACCTCCTGAAGAGAAAGGTCTAAAGGCGAGTGGTCTTTTTTTACTAAAATACTCTACTGAGCTGCCTTATTCTGGTCCAAATCAAATGGATGAGATGTGGGGAAGCCTGCAGTTGTACTGCTGGCCATTAGCAAGAGTGTTTGTTGCTATGGGAACTACTGCTAAGAAACTGTACGGAGTGGGAATGGGAGAAAGGGGAGGGGGAACTGGAAGGACGTTAAAAAACCTATCCAGTTTTTACGGAACAAGAGACAATCAATATCTGATGGCTGTGAACCTTTTGGTCCTAAATGGTTCATTTAAATAAATTCATGATTTCCAATTAATTCAGAAAATAAAATAGTACTGATGGACTGTTAATTTTTGTGATATGTCAGGCAAAGAACCAAAATGTTGGTGCCGTTTTCATCAGAATTTTAGCTATGCTTGACTAGGAAGTCATTACATCACATTTATCTGTTTGGATGGCAGAGACATTAACAGCCTTATGAATATTCATGATGACTGGTTAATTAAGTTAATTGTACTGCAGAAGTGCTTGCACTTCCAAGGAATTTTTTTTTTTTTCTCTACAATTTCTGTTTCATACTTTCATCAGTCATGACCTGCAGATACTTTGTCCTTACTGTGATGCTTTTGCACATTTCATAGGAGGGAGGTTGGAAGAAATTGTTTGTTATGTCAGGAAAATGGGTTAATATTTTGAACATAATTGCATGTTTGAAATAATAAAATCTTCTTTGTTTTTGTTTAAAAGAAATGCTAGTGACAGAGATGCTGAAGTTGTATGGATGAAACCCTTTTACAGTAAATTGAGTAGTTGGAGTGAGATCTAAAACTGTGACTGTTAATAATCTCTGAGGGGTGCAGCCCCATACATGAGCATTTAAGGTTATTATCTCTGAAGTAATATGATAGTGTTCAGAGGAACTTCTTGTTATTGGTAAATAATTTCTGAGTTTACATAGGGGAGAAAAAGTTGCCTTGGGAAGTTGAATAACAGCATTAAAACCATTATTATTGAATACCATTTAAATCAGCAAAGCTTGTATAAGAACTTCCATTGGTTTTGCTCTGGTTGATTATGTTCTTTTTGGTTGCTGTGTTGATTTGTTTTGTTTGGTTTTGGGTTTTCTTTGTTGTTTTGTTGTGGGGGGCTTTTTTTGTTTTTGTTTTTGTTTTTTTTGTGTATGTGTGGCATCCTGCTTGAGTAGGACCTAAGTAATGAGACGCATTATTCAGTCACTATTGGGATCAAGTTACTGTTAGGAATGTGTTAAGAGGGTATTATAGAGAAGGTGATGGTACTTGCTACTGCAAAACTGTGCCTGTTCTAGATCTTCAGCTTGTGGATGCTGCACTTCTGCTTTAGAATACAGTCAGAAATTGTCATGAAAGGGTGTAGTTTTGCCTTGTTTACTTGTGCAAATGTTAATGAGATCCGTAGATTTAAGAGGAGGATGCAATTACTTGTGCCTATCCTGTTTAGTAGGAATGAGATTTAACTCTCGTTAAAGTCAGTATGAAGATTGGTATTGACTTCAGCTGTGGTCATTTGTTATCTTGCTGCCATCTGTATTGATATAAATTACTTTTACTTAAATGAGGAACCCCAGTTTTAAGACATCCCAAGCCTGATCTTCAGAAGTATATTCCACCTTGTGCTCTTTTACTAGCTTGATCTTCAGTGACAAAGAAAAAAAAAATCCTAATAACAACTTCACTTTTGTCAGCTTAGAGGAAATAAACATGACTTGTGATGATCTGCTGCTTGTGTGTGTGGTTTCTTTTGTTTTGGAGAGGTACCCATAACAGTTGATAAGAATTGCAAAAATTGGTACAAGGAAACATTTGAGTATTTTTGAGCTTCTTCTTTAGCTAGCTTCAGTGGCTAAGTAGAATTAGTTGGATCTAGATGTTAAAATGTCATCAGTCATTCAAATGTGAAATGGTGTTGGGCATATACTTCTATTATTCTGTGAATTAATGCATTTTAGGTCAAATCTGATTGGCTTTTGTCCCTAGATTTTCCTTATAGAACTTATTTTATGTTCGCTGAATTGAAAAACTCACTATTTTGCATAGTAAGTGGCATCTAGAGTTACTGTTTTGCATTTTTTTATGGGTGTTGTACAGAAAGGAAAGTTAGCTTTTAGTTGAGTTGTTGGATAAAAATTACTGGATATAAATAATTGAAATGGTAATGTTCTTAATAAACTGGACTTCCTATTAGTATATCTAGAGAGACTTTTTTTTCTGAGATAAAAAAAATAAAGGCAAAGAGTTGCATTTTGCTTTTGAAGTTGTCTGTTTCCTTCACATAGTAGGAACCCTGAGAGCCCTACTCAAGAGTTCCTCTCTGATGTTATGAAGGGTATCCATGAGGTTCTGAGTGTTCTGAATGACTTTCAGAAACTAAGACACTCTTAAGGATATAACTGGTGCTCTATGAGATACTGAGACACAATTCGTAGTTATTTTACAAATTCTTATTCAGACAAATTACTGAAAAAAATCAATACTCCTGAATAGGAACAATAAGAGAGCGTTTAGACCTTTGTAATATTTCCATTAGTCTTTCCAAATTCTGTATTTTTCCCTACCTCTAATGTGGCATGAAATATTGCAGAAGTTTGGGATTAATATAATTTTTCAGTCTGGTACGTGATGCTTTTCAAGTTCTTATTTGAATATTGACTGCCTCTTGTTTGAGATTTGATAGTCTTTCCCTGTCCTCTATTCTTTCCTCCACTTTTGAAAGAGAAGTTTAAATGCATTCATAAAACTTAAGGCAATTTTAGCATCCAGAATTGTCTATTGCTGCTGTAATTTATTAAATAATTCAGGTAACAAGACAATTATTTGGAAATCTAATTTAACTCATTCCTTTATGAATGTTAGGGTTTAAATTGTTCTTTGGTAATTGTTGTTACTTTAATTAATCTGATATTGAATTATTCATCTCTTATTAAGAGATATGAAGAAGCTCAATGTTCTGCCTGCTTTCGCAGAAGGGAATCCTGTCTGTGCTGCTTTGTGATGTGCTCAATGAGAAAAATCAACCTGAAATTCAGTTTAATTTATCCCTATTTAGGATAGACATAACTGTTCCTTGTTTATTTTAAAAATAAATCAATGTTTAAAAGTCAGCTGATACACCGTATTTTATATCCTGTACGTTAAAGCAGAAGGGCAAAAGTTACATGTGTATCCATTTTTCTTTCTCAGCTAAAGTAACTTGACATACCAGTTACTACCAAACTTCAGCCTCCAGAACCATGCTTCTTTCTTTACAAAATGATAACTATTTTTCCACTCTCTCTTCCAACTCTATGCTGATGTTATTAGTTCTTGAGGTGTTTGTTTTGTTGGGTTTTTTTTTCCCCTGTTTACCAGATGTTTTACTAATCATTCCCTTGTTTCAAAATATATTAATTCTTCTAGCCAATGGCCACTAGTACAACAGGTCTGCCAATGTCAAGCAATGACAGAGAGAAGTTAGATGGGTCAATTTTAATGCATTGAATGAATGAAAGTCAACCACTTGTCAGACACGTGTCAAATTCTATATTCTCTGTTTTTCAGTCATTAATGTGTTCTCATATGTAAAGCCAATGTGCAGGAATTAATTTTATTCACTATTGCTTCTAAGAATCTAAAATGTAGCCTGCAAGGCATTTTTTTTTCTTGCAATTCTATATCTCTTTACAATAGTTTGTGTTTACTTTTACAGGTACTACTAACATTTTGGCCCACACTCTTTATGGTATTAAGCATACAGTGACTGCAACGTTGCACATTGTAATGGGTAAATATTTTTACAAACATCATCAGATTTTTAAATAATGAAGTAGCATTTAGAGGTTTGCCATAACCAGTGGTTTAATAAAGGCATATGATTATGCTATGTCACTGTAAACAACATTGTAAGATTTCAAAACCCAAATGATTCTGTCCTGATTTATAGTATACTGGAAAGGTTATGATTCTTTGAGTATAGTTTAGTAGCAAATACTGTGGATCTCATCTTCTGGTAACTAAAAACTGCCATGGAATAATGTCTGATTTTGGCATTTATGTCCTATTACTGATGTTCTTTTAATGTAAAAAGTAACTTTTTCTAGACTTGACTGTGTGAATAGTCTATGTTGTTATGCAATGATTGGTTGCATGATCACTTGATTATTTTATTTTAATGTACCTGCTGAAGACAAGAGGAAAATATACAATACTTTCAGTCTGAGGAAGTGGTTAGGATTGGGCTTTTCAGGAAAGTATTGCCATATTTCTGAGAAAGTATCATTCCTCTTTTTAATTCTGTGTGTTTTTCTTTGAAATACTAACAGTTTCTACAAGAAAGCTTTATTAGGAAAATACACTGTATCACTTGCCATTTGGTCTGCACAATAAATAGGTTTTGGAATGTAAAAATGTAATTATGCTAAAAGGAAAAACTAGGTTGCTAGTCCAAACCTTATTTTCAGGTCTTAGGATATAGATACTAATATTTCTCTCAGAGCAATGTTTCTTTAGGACACTCCAAATCCCCCCCCAATAATAAAAGAGAATAATGGGGAAGGTCCATCTTGAATACCTATTTTCTAGACCTTGCAGTCAGCAGTGGAAGAGCCTTTGCTCTGTTTCTTGGATAGTAATACACAAACCTTTACAGGCAAAATCTAAAACTGTCTTTTTTAGTCACTCAACGTAATAGAAATCACCCATGTTCTATTACAGAAAAAAAATTATATACCCTATCTTCAAGAGAATTAGATGTCTAAATTCCATGACTGTAAACATAGATACATATAAAACCTGTACTTAAGAGTTCCCGTATCTCCTCTTATACAATGTTCAGTCATTACAGATATTTGGTGAAATAGCTGCAAATATTTTATGTAGCATTATTACAGTTTCTATAATACTAGTGGTTGAAAGTTTGAATAGAATGAAGTCAGTCCCTTTACAGCCTGAGGAAGTAGCTGAATTTTTGCTATAACTTTTTCCCAAATTGAATCATCTAGACATTGCTTTCTGAAATGACTACTTTTATAGATTATTAATTATATCTAGATTGAGTCTTATAATTTCTGATCCTCATCTTTGAAATTTTAGGACATATTCAGCCAGTAGATGTCTGCACTTTCAGTACTCCAAGCAAGCTGTTGCGGTTTGGGTTCTCAGCTATGTTTGGTTTTGGTGCAAGGAGTCTGGCTTTGGCTGAAAAACACCGTTGGATGCCCTCCAGTCAGCGGAAGGATTTTGCTTTTATCAAAGCACTGGCAGATCTGAAGTATGCCATGAGCTGTTAAATTTTTATAGGTTTTTTTTTGGTTGGTTGGTTTTTTTGGTTGGTTTGGTTTGTGTTTTTGTTTTATTTGTTTTCAGGAAAATGCAACAATTACTGTAAAAATATAGACAAGAGTAGTTTAACTATCTTAGCTTCTTTATTGCAGACAGATTTAACTTAGATATGATGTATATCCCTCTTTATTAATTAAATCCCTCTTTATTAATTAAAATTAATAAAGTTAAATAAAATTAAAAAGGAGATAAATTCTGTATATTCAGCATTTCCTTAAAATAATCTTAACTTGGATGAATGTATGTCTAGCAGTCAGAATACTGTTTTACGTGATGGTAAATATGAATATTTTTCTAGGCCAGAGGAATGTGAATTATCATTTCTACCACTACAAATTGCACAGGAAGACTCTCATGAGGATGACAGGTAAGTAAAACTGATTCAAACAATTCCAAAGCTACGAAAATATGTGTCTCTTAAGATAAAATTGTACAAACTCTTAACTGTTCAAATTTGATCATCAGGTAAAACAATCCTAATAAACAATTATTTTCACAATTGCAAACTTTTACACTTCATGAAACATTCCCTATAGGCTACAGAGGATTTGTTACAATTCAGTCTTCCACTCTATTGTTGGTGTGTTCAGTTCCATTAATATCTTACTTTTTTTCTAAAGTAGATGGTATTTCAATGTGCTAAAATAATTTTAAATTATTTCACTGTCATGTTTTCACCCTTTTAGAAAGAAGAAAGATAATATTAAAAAAAAGGGTAAGTTTTTGCTTTTAGGATTATTTAAAGGCAAACTGTGGCTGCTTAAACTGGAGTAATACAGAATTACTCTGTTGTATTTAGGTAGCAAGGATCAATGGCACAGAATTCAGGGTCACTTCCTGAATGTGAGCATTATGGCAATCCCCTGTCTGTGTTCAATGGCACCAAGAGGCTTGGCACCTAATACGAGGTCAGTAGGGGTTTAGAGAATTAGTCATGTCTATAAATTCTGACATCTTACCTTAAGACCTTGGCTTTTCCAAGAATATGAGCCTATGTTTAGGTAGTCTAGATTCTCTGGAGTGGGGGAGGGAACATGGACTGCAGCAGACTCGATAATCCCAGGAATTGTAATCAGTTTTTGGATCAGGCAAATAAGGTCAAGCAGTCTAACTACAATAATGAGTGGATAATTACTGTGATTAAATTAGTTAGCAAGTCTGACTTAAGTAGTAGTCATCGAGCAGTCATCTGTCATAGGATTTGGCTATCTGTAGAAACTTCATTCTTAGATTGTATTTTCTTTTATCAAATATAAAGAAGCCCCTCACCCTCTGCTTTACACCCATCAGAAAAGAAGTACAAATCTTTCTCCTGTTATGAAGAGCTGAAATTTGTGCCTTTTTTCCTTTTTTTTTCTTTTTCCTTTTTTCCTTTTTTTTTCCTTTTTCCTTTTTTCCTTTTTTTTTCCTTTTTCCTTTTTTTTCCTTTTCCCTTTTTTCCTTTTTCTTTTTCCCCTTTTCCTTTCTTTTTCCCCTTTTCCTTTCTTTTTCCCCTTTTCCTTTCTTTTTCCCCTTTTCCTTTCTTTTTCCCCTTTTCCT
>JANIJG010009457.1:63478-85155 GCA_024611175.1 Megaceryle torquata | reverse complement strand
TTCCTTTTTTTTGTGCCTTTTTCCTTTTTTTTGTGCCTTTTTCCTTTTTTTTGTGCCTTTTTCCCTTTTTTTTGTGCCTTTTTCCCTTTTTTTTGTGCCTTTTTCCCTTTTTTTTGTGCCTTTTTCCTTTTTTTTTGTTCCTTTTTCCTTTTTTTTTCTCCCTTAGAACATGAGAAATGCAACTTCTACATGTAGGGTTTCAGGAAACAAATGAGTCTGTAATCTAGCTGTAACCTTTAGCACATTGTTGAGAACATACACATAGTTGTGAACAGATGATAAATATTTATATTTGATGTATCCAGTTGAGGATTAAATGGTACAGACTTTTTAGCTGTACATTAAATACAACACAATCCCTTGAACAAGAATACAGAAACTCATGTGTGTATATATGTGTGTATGTGTCTGTGTGTATCTATTAACCCAACACCGCTGGTAGGTTTAGGGAATGAGTCTGGTTTTTTTTTCATTTCAGTATCATTAGATGAAAACAGGAGTGCCTTTGAATCGATCAGATAGTTTTCTTCAAAATTACTGGCTGATCTGGTAGAATTTGTCTACTTGGAAACAATATAGAAAAAAATGCATTTGATCAAACTCTTATTGAGAAGCTTTCTTTGTTACAGGGGTCCTGCTAAGCCTCATATACCACAAGATAGTGCCCTGATGCTGTTCCCTTCTAATCACTTACTCTGTTCAGCATTTAGTGTGTTATTAGTGTTAGTGTGTTTCTATTGTTCAGTAGAAAAATTCTGACAAGAACTGAATAAATTATTTTTTAACTTTGCTTTCTCTTTTCATCTGTTCTGACACTTCTTCATCAGTAACAGGGAATTTTATGACAACTCAGTACAATTATTGCAGGTTGGAATGAGACTGCTTCTCCCACAGTGCAGTTGCTCTGTGGATACCCTATCCTTTAATGTAAGATCTAAGGACATTCTTTTTAATTCCCCCCCTTTTTTAAAAAAATAATCTTAAGAGTGTGGTCAGCTATAGGTAGGAAGAGTAGATTCTTCTGACAGGTGCTTAATTTCTTATAGTGCATAGAACCTTGACTGGACTGCTTTTTAATATGGGAAACATAAATGTTGCACTAATTGTTAGAGAATCAAGACTCATTATGGAAGTGTCAGCTAAACTCATCTTGGTTTCTTCACTCTGTCATCTTCTCCCCAATAGTTTCTTTCTCTGTTTCTCTGTGAAAAAACAGAGTTTTTTCCTGCATGAAGAGATTTGGATTAGAATGAGAGCTTTGCTGCCTGTAACTCTAGTTATTCTAGTCTAAATTTGCAGAAACATGTCAAGATACATTCAACTGTCTGCACTGTGTGAGCCATGTGGGACATCTGTTCCTTATAGGATGGGTGTTGTGCTTTGCTGCAGATTATTGAGAATTCTTAGTCATCTCTGAAGATAAAAGGCCATGGTGATGAACGTATTGCCCAGTAGCTTGCTGTGCCCATTTCTTGCAGCAAATACAAGGGGGCAACTTTTTCAATGCCACCATCACTGTTTTCTAAACTGGCGAAGTAATGCTCTACCAGGTGACTTGTTCAATGGTTATGTAAAAATTATTTTCCTAGACTGTGCTGGATCATAGTCTGGGAACATTCCTGATGCAGTTGTCAGTAGCCAGAGAACTGTGAGTGGGGAGAGAGCTGTTGTCATAGACTGGAAGTATAGTTTTTCAAACATTCCAAGCATACACGCTGAATAAAGAAATACATGTATGTATGCATTTATATTCTGAAGATTCTATATTCTATAGAGCATACAATCTCAGCAGTGATTATCAGGTTCATCAGATATTGATTTTTTGTTGAACATTGATTTATCTCTATAACTTAAACAAGATTTAAGCATGATTCCGTCAAGATTCAAGTTGTTAGCTTCTACAACAAGGTACAGTTGCATTAAGAAATCTCTGAATTGATACTAGCTCATTATCTGACCCAAATTCTCAAAGATGCTAAGATATCAGTGGCAACTGTATACCTAGGGCTGTTGAGTATCTGCACTTTAGAGTCTCTTCTTGATTGACCTCTAGTATATGACTGGTTTACCTTGTACAAAACTCCCTTAGTTTTTAACTTTTATGTGCTTTACGAAATGTGTAAGTAGAACTGTACTGAGAACTGCTACAAGAGTTTTCAGTAGTGGAATGACTGAAGACTGGGATCTTTGTAAGGGCAGCACAATTGTTAAAAGAGGAGGTGAATGAACCTGTCTGCACTGGGTTACATGATGGGGATGTGCTTGCATGGATTATGGGTGTGCTTTCTTGGTAAAGCTCTGCCTCACAGCATTTATGATAATCATTCTACTTTGCTGGAGAGAAAAGCAAAAAGATAAATTTATGATCACCAATATTTTAAAACAATCTGTTAAGTAGAAAAGCAGATTTTTACAAATTGTATGTGTTGTGTTCAGTAAATTATGGATATTGATAAGGGAGTACAAAATACATTGATATTAAATAACTTCAATTGGTTGGTATCTGTGTACATTGAGACTATTGTAATAATTAACTCGGGGGGGTGGTGGTGGTATTTTTTTTGTGTTTGTTTGTTTAGTTGGTTGGGTTTTTTTAATCAAAACTAGTAAAAAGCCTCTTGAACTTCCAAAGTAATTACCTTCCTTTTGGGAACTAAATTGGTCTGCTTTTCAGGTTGAATAATGGAAGCATGGCTCTTATTGTTGTACAAAATACTTCTCGAACAGAGTTTATAAAACATCTGAAAAGATATGCTGGCGTGAAAAATCAGGTACTGTTCATTTCTTTTCAGTGATTATAAAAAGAACAGTTAATCGTGAAGCTAGACATGCTGCAAGAGTTAATGTTAACATCCTCGTAAGGAGACTTAGCTTCCTGTCAGAATACATTAGCCCCTTTTTTATCTGATTTTTTTTTTTTTTTAAATCACTAGACTAATACCGATTAGCCTATTTCAGTCCATCTGCTGTAGTTTAAATTGTATTTGTATTGTACCATAATTTTATGTGTGTAAAACCCTTTCACCACAGTAAAGGAAACGCATGCCAAGTTTAAATTTTATGCAGTACAGAGATGGAAAACACGGACTGGGGGGGACATCATACAATTATTTGTCAGAGATAGGTGAAGTCCCTAATTTCAGCAGATCACTTGCATGCTATGCTGGTAGCAGTGGGTTATGACCATTGATTTTTAGCAGCTATGTATTCCATCCGGTTACAAATATTTGCAGAACTGCATTTCAAAATTGTGGACATCATTCTGTTTCTGAAGAGAAAACTGAAACATCCAAACACGGTGCCTTATTGCTGTCCTGAAGCATAGGCTCAGCACACTGGTACTCATTCAAATGTTTTAGGATCACTTTTACAAGGCTAAGGTTTGAATTCATCAACAGTCAGTTTAGGGAGAGGTGGATGACAATTCCATGTGACAGCACTAATGGTTGCTTTTAGGAAGTAGTTTATTCTTTCCAGTTACGCTTTTGGAGGAAGGCTTTTCTTTTCTTTCCGCCTTTGTGGCTGTGAATTAGACAAGGAGATGTGGACTCTCCTTTAAACTTAAGATGACCATTTACTAGAATTCTAACTAACCTTGTTTAGGACAGGTAATGATAGCACATGGAAACTGTGCATGGAAAGCACAGGAAAAAATCTGCTTGGACTTTGACATATTCTGAAAGCATGTGGAGGATATACCACCTCACCTGTAGATTGAGCAAGTCTGATATGGGAGTGCAAATGGAGCACTACCATTTTTTCTGAGGCACTCTTTAGGATAAAAATAGCATGTAAATCTGTAAATGTTGGCGTATATAATGCCTCACGGTCAAAGCTTGAGTTAAGTGTTCCCATTTATTTAAGAAAAAAAAAAGCAAGCTTTTTAATTTCAAGTAATCCAGTTTGTTGCTAAGCTACCACCTCTATCTTTCATCTTCATTTACTATATATCTGTATTTGGTTTAGTTCAATTTTCCCTTTGTTGAGACTTACACAGTTCAAGAAGTAAAAGTACAACCAAGGTTTAAAAGTGGGCTTGATGCCAAAGAAAATACACATTTGAATGCTGCTTCTGCAGAAGGAAATTACCCTTGGAATATAGATGGAGACTTAATGAAAGAAGCATCAGAAGTTCATGTTCGGTAAGGCTAAGTATTATGTTTATGTACTGTATACCTGTAACAGATTAGTACTGCAATCCTATTTGTATTGCATCTATAGAAACAATCACAGAATTGTTCTGGTAGGAGCAGACCTTTAAGATCATCAAGTCCAACCATTAACCCAGCACTGCCAGGTGTATAATACAGATGATGCCAAAAATGGGTCTTGTAAAGGGTGTTGTATAGAAATAGTACTGTTGTGCACTACAGAGTCTGGCCCTTTCGCCATCATTTGGGCCTCTGCCATGTTGCCTTGTGCCCTTCTTTAGAAAGGTTTGTTATAACCCACATGGCTTTTTCTTTCTGGTGCTTCATCAGCTTCTGGCTCAATTTCTCTTCTGCCTGCCTGTTATTTGACCCTTCTGTTTCTGAGAGGAGAACAGATGTATAAAAAGGTCTGTGACTCCTGGGAGAAGCACCTTTTGGGATAAGGATTCCTCCTTGGAAAGCAGTGTATGTAAGGTTAATAAAACATGCAGTTCAGTTATAGGAAACTTTTTGCTGCTTGGGAATAGCCTCCCTCTCTAGGATCTAAGAAAGAGACTAGGAATGCATAGGGAAATAGGGGGATGGATGATTAGTGGAATTAAATGGGGGGTGGCTCATTCTGCAATGCACCCAGGATTAAAGCTCAGAGTGGAGGCTGGAATGTAAGATAAAAGGCAGATCATGTTACAGAATATATACTATTTACTTCTAAAGATGATCTTACAGGAACTGTCAAAATGTAATTCACCTGATTTTATTCCATATAGCAGTTCTCCCCCCCCATCCCCCCAAAAGTGGTACACACATTGCAAGAGTTAATGAAATCGATGAAGTTTGATTTCCTTACTTCACAGGGTGCACCCTCAACTGATCTATCTCTATGGAGTAAACACTGATGACCTGGAGAGTTCCCAAGCAACTTGCAATTGCATATAGTAGGGACATGCTGTAAGTTCTGTATTGAAGAATCCTTTTCCTACCTCTATGCACAGCTTTCCAAGGGCCCAGTCTTTCACTTGCTGAATTCAGTTGTGCTTAACTGGGATTTCTGTAATATTTCTGGTTTAAAATTTTTATCAAGTTACATATTTTTATCAGGTTGTATTTAACTGTAAAGAACCTGATAGGCTTAACAAGAAACAATGAAAGCAGTTTATATTGGTCTCATAAATTTGGAGTCCATGAAATGTCTATCAGAATAGATTTTTTTTTCCTTTAGATGCTAACTTTTGCAATAAATATAATATGCATAGCAACAGACTTAAAACTCTCTCATTTCGTGAGGTAACTCGGTTCAAACAGAGCTGATGAATAGAGGGAGGGTACCACCTCATGCTGAAGGATGGTGGCAAAATATAGATTTCTTTTTTTTTTTTTAATGAAGTACTTGCATTTCTAGTTATCATTTTTAATGTTGCCTTAATGTATTGGCTTTCAAATAATTTCTAGTTAAACAGTAACATGAAAGAATATGCTGTTATCTTACATGGCTTTTTGTTGAAATATATTTTAAAGACTGCTCTGTACAAAATAAGTATATAAAAATATTTTATCTACCCTAGAACAGAAATGATATTCAGCATAGTTTGTGTTGTTGCTGAGAATGTTGTGAGAAATAACTTAAGACTTGACATATTTTTATACCTTCCTTATAGTGTATAAACAATTTTTGTGTTTGATTTCTTGTAACTTGTATTAAATATTTAATACAATTATTTGAGATGACAGCATATTAGACTATATGCTTTCTGGGAATTGGATTTCTCTGTGATGAGGAAAAGTAGCAGAATGACAACTGTGTTGTCTGCAGGACCACAGAAATAATGTTTTCCTGGTCACTTGTCTGTGAATTGTTCAGAAGGCAGCTGACACGTGATGGTATGAAAATCACATTGTCTCATGCCTAGAAGGACTTGCTTTAAGTTCTTTCTTCAGTAAGGAGCTTGACTTACTTGATCTAATTTCAAATCCAGTCCTTTAAGATTTTGTTTAATCAAGGGCCGAAGCCTTTACATGGGATCTACAGCTACTGTATTTTATTTGATTTTAAATACTACTTGTGAAAAATTCTTACAAAAGGAAAAAAGCACTGCACTTAAAGTATTGCTGGTGATTGTCTCCCAAGAGCAAGCTGTTATTTGTTGGAATCTCATGCTGTTTCTGTTAACAAACCTAGCCAGTAGGAAAGGCCAAATTCCTAGACAATCAAATGCCTGCTTCATAGGCAATTAATTCTTATAGGAATCTTTTAGCTAGTTCTGCTCTTTGCACTGCAGTTAGTGACTGCAGACGAGGATCAGTCACACCATCCTTTGGCCTGGATGAAAGCCAACCTCCTGCTCAGCATGGGTTCAGCTCTGAGATCAGATTGCTCAGGGCTTCACCAAGTCTGTCCTTGATACCTCCATGGATGGAGACCATTTATCATTGCTGCACCCCTTTTCTGATGACTCAATGTCCTCAGGGGGGAAATATTTTTCCTCATGTCCAGCGGGAAACGCTCATTTCAGTTTATAGTTGGTGTCTCCAGTTAAACTATTCTAACTGATATTACATGACATCACATATTTTAAACATGTTAAGACAAATTAAATTAAACTTCCTAAAGCTAAGAAGGAGATTCCAGCTACATTGAGTAGATTTATCTGGTTTTATTACATAAATGAAAATTAACAAAATTAATTGAACTTGTGGGAGAAACAGCATTCATGTGCTTAACTTGTTGGGGTTCATTTTAATAAAACAAAAATCGAGTGATACTTTATAACCTTGCCACTGTCAGGAAATTGTACATTCATTTTTTGACAACCTGGGTTATAAAAGCTAAATGAACTTTGCTTCATTTTCTAAGAACAGGCATCCACCATTTACATATTAACAATAAAATTTGAATTGGAAATTTAGTACTTCCTATGTAATATTATCACGTGTACTGACTTACTTATGTAAACTATTTCAAAGACAAATAAAATGCTTTAGTTTCACTTACTTGCCTTGTTTGTACTAAAAAGAATGTTTATGTATCTTCCAGTACTTGAGGTATATTTTTCACAATACACTGTAATAAACTAATTTCTGTTCCAAGATATTTTGGTTAAAGTGCAAAAATTCACTAAAGCCATTTGGAAGATAAGGATTTTCTATATATTTTCAAAGACTTGCAAGAAAGTATTTAATTCTTCACATACATACTCCCTTCCCCACCCCACCCCCCCTTTGCTAATATATGTACATTCATTTGTCCTTACACTGCAGGAGATTTGAGAGAAAATTTACTTTAGAACGATTCACATCTTTGGCATCAAATAAGGTGTAATTACAAAATGGTCCCCAATACCTTTAGACTCTGGACAACGTGGCTTTTGTTACACCGAATACACTATTAGCAAAAGTGCTCCCTGAAGGCACCTTGTATTGCTTTTGCATCTCAGGCTAATTCCTGTATGATGGTGCAGGTTCAGAGTGTATGTACATATTACATTCATTTCTCCTTGCAGTTCAGAAAGACAGCAAAGGCATGGCAAGAAAGGCCATATTGCATACTGCTGTTGCAATAAACTGAGTTACTGAAGTTATACATTCTCCAGTTGTACTGGGAAGCAAAATTAAGTTTGGTTTTTTTTTCCTCCCTGGCTTGTACTATTTCACCAGAGCTAGGTGGCAGTGCAAACTTATCTAGCTGAAGAAACTTCCCCTAGTAGCAGAGCAATGGTTTGAACCATGTCTCTATTCAGTCATTTGCCCTTGTGCTGAGTGGCTTGAGGGTGCATGGCTCTGGTACTTATCTGACAACTTGACAAGAACTCAAGCTAGCACTCCATCTGACTTCCTTATTATTAAGTACTTTCAGGTAAAGTGTCGCACATCTAAAGATAACACTTGGCCCAGTAAAGCTGGCACTTGGAGTCTTTTAGGTACGTGTTCCTCTGTCATCATGTGATTTTTATTTTTTTTTCCCCTCAGGTTCTGGAATAATGCCAGTAGTACTCTGCTAAGTACCACAGAAAAATCTTCAAATAAATAAAAATAAATACTTGCTTTAAAAAACCCAACATAGAAATAATGGTCCAAAACACCATGGCAGCAATATCTGAGGAAAGGATGAAACAATTCTGTTATGCTTGCAAGCACCATGTTAGATGGCTACAAATTATGATCTCCAATACATTACTTTTTCTACAGCCGAGGGCCTTCGGTGCTGCTTCTCTAAGCTACTCTACAGCATTGCCTGCTCTGCACCCACTTTTGACCTTCGTGGTTCTGGCTTGCCTGGGTGTCTTGAGTCTCTGCAGTTGTGTGGCTGTACCTATGAAGCCAAAGCTCACGAGGCTACCTTCAGAAGCCCAAGAGAGCTTGTGATAGCTGTTGTCTACATCTGTGCACTCTATTTACTGTCCTTCTCTTGGTTTAAGCTAGTTTACCCTTGTAAAACTGTCAAAGCAAGATGACAGAGGATTTCTTCTTGAATGTCTAATCAAAAGGTTACTGAAACTTGAAAATCAATAGAATAACTCATGCTAAGGTGTTTGAGATCTTGTTTTCCAGGAATGCCTGAAAATTATTACCAGGAAGAACTTCTAGAAAGTAAGTAATTCTCTTTATCTTTAGTGTTCTTCTGTCTGAAACCACACATATATATATATACACACATATATATATAGTATTTAAAATATTACTGTGAGACTTCCAAACAAACTGGTTTACCATTTTCATATTAGGAAAAAACCCAATACTCTAAGGTATAGTCCTCCACACAGTTCAGGGAAATAAAGTGTATTTTGTAATAGTAAGTAAACTCAAGACCAGTTTTCTTGTCACTGATGTTTCTCCTGTGAATTAATCTGAATCTGAAATTCTTCATTTGAAAATCAAACGTTTATTTGCCATCTTAGTCATCTTTGTTCCCACTTGTAAAACTCCAGCTGTCTCTTCTGTTGTTGTCTTGAGGGACTGGTTTGTATTGCCTTTTGAAAAAGCCAAGCTGAAATACATAATTTTGGAATCTGTTGTCAGCAAATCTTTGTTATCAAAACTAAACCGTAAAAGATGAACTAAAATAAAATGCATGTATATGGCGTTTATGAAGGATGGTATTTGCCATACCAAGTAATCAAGTGTTACTCGTCAATCAAAAAAAAGGGGGTTACTTTTACTTTTTGGGAGGAAAATACTCTTCTGCAAGGATTCAGGACAGGTGGGCCCGTGAACTGGAACAGTCCACAAAATCCAGTATTTTTAAAAATGTAAAATAGTAATAAACCTTTCCTGTTAAATTTGTTTCCTTTCTAGATGTCCCTGGGAAAAGCAATGAATGGAGAGTGCCTGCCTGTAGCTACACAAGCTCACAATCTCTTAATCGCTTGTCAGAGAAGCTGCATCCTTCACAGTTTTCTATCTTACTTTTATGCACAGGGTTTTTTTGGGTTTTTTTTAGTATTTATGCTGCAGTATACAATCTTAAACAATTTATTCTGGCATGAAACTGTTGTAGACTATTAGTCATTGTGTGCTGAGTGACATTAAATGTGGAGCACCACACTGAAAAAAAGATGCATTTGATATCATTAAATGATATAAATCATTTGCAAACATGAGATGCCATACAGAACATGGGAATGGGGTTGGGGTGTTGAATAACAGAATATGTAGAATATGCAAAAGACAAAATGATGAAAAATGGAGAAATACTTTCAAAAAAAGCATATTACAGGAGGAACTGTGTTTCTTTAGAAAGTACAGATCATCATAATGTATTATTTGTCTTTTAACCTGCATTAACAGATGCAAAGATCCACCAGCAGTATGAATCCCTGACTTGGAAAAGAACTGAGAAATACTGAAAACCTACCTTCCATAATATAAATGAAAGAAGCAAAAACAAGGTAACACCAACTATTAATCCTATTCCAATAATTAGCACAGTAACACGGTATTTTGGCTTTTGGTGATGCACTCCTTCCAGATAGACCTGGAAAGCAGAAAATAAGTTTAGTGATGAATTTTTTTTCCTTAAATGAAACAAGGAAAAAATAATTACATCTTTAGGTAATTAACACTATATTCAATGCCTGTGTATAGTTATGTATAGAATTCCACAATTAAAATTGCTGTTAGTTTTTATTAGTTTAATAAGTTTATTACAAATTTGTTAAAAGAATTCTTACATATGCAACTTGCTTGTCCTTGTGTAGTTCAATAACTCTTGCATTTTTTTCTGGTGAGGCTGTTGCTCTTACTTCAAACTTCAGTGCTGATGCATCATCCTGATTAAAAAAAAGTAAAAATCTTATCTTTAAAAAAAATAACCTCAACATATTAATTCCAACTCAGCAAAAGTGGTAACACAGCTGCTCATAGAAACAGAATCTCACACAAACACACAATGCTGCCTTCTTCTGATCACAAAACAAATTAGTACCAGAAGCTGGAAGGAAGCCCAGCTGGATTTTACTTAAGTCCCCATCCATGCTGCTTTTCACAGAAAAGTACAATTATGAGTTGAAATTAAATCCCAATCCTACATAACCCATCCAGAATAGGCAAAGAGATACGTACAATAGTTATAATTTAAAATACATACTTTTCAGTGGTTTTCATTTTTCATATATAACCTTGAGACTTAGAATTGAAGACATAAAATAGGCTGACATCTAAAAGACTTGGATTTAATCACACTGTTTTCAAAAATACACTAATACAGAGAGCTTATATGCAGAGAATCCTGCAAATATGCCTTGAAATTCCCCTCAAGTATGGGGGGTGGGAATATCACATTACCATTTCTAAAAGGGAAGGAGTAGCCTCCAGATGCAACTGAATGGTTGCTTCTTTTCCACTTTCCATGTTTCCAAGCTTGCAATGTATTTGTAAGCAAAGGCTGTCATTTTTCATGCAGTACTGTAGAAGGGAGGGAAAGATTAAAACTTATTAACTTCATCATCTTAGTATTAAAGACACTCAGGAACAGAGTAAACCAAAAGGAGCCATGTTTGTTCTTGCCAAGTCAGGGTGTAACCCTAAGTTGTCATCTATCGCTATTGATGTGTAGGTGCTAAAGGAAGAGCACAGAGTCCATCCAATTGTTATAGAAGGCAACAGATCATTTTTCTTAAAAATTCAAACTGTTTTAGACTGAAAAATAACAATTGTCATAACTTGGTTATATGAGTTTTATGTAAACACTCTTATTTCAAATTAGCTTTTACAGAATGATGAGTGACAATACCTATATGATATCCAGTATAAACAGTATAATTGATTGATTGATAAACTTGAAGACTGACAGCTAGCACCATTTCACTGAACTCCACAGACAAACAAGAAGGCCTATACATGTTTATATTCTTGGTCCAAGACTGCAGTGCCTAAGTTCCGATTTGATATTCTAGTGCTGGTTGTCTCTCAATCATTGGTTGGTGTTCCTTGTAACATGATTACATGAAGTCCCAAATTGACATATTTAAAAGTGTCCAGCTTCTTTTAACATGAAAGCATTAAATAAAATTGCACTTTATCAAACACAAGTTGCAGGACAGAGATTTCGATGAGAACAAAACCTCAAAAATGAAACATCTGAATAGCAATTTTGGTTCAGATGATACAGTCAAGTATCTGGAGATCAGGAGGGTCCATAAGCAGGTACAGAGGGATGAGCTTAACCAGGCCAGGCAATATTCACCAAGCCTCACAAGTAGTTTCAGGAAGAATTTCCTGAGCCAAAAGTTATTTCCAAATTATTCTGTAAGTTTTAATGACTTTCAGTCCCATTAACTTGTGTAGTTTCCCTTGGAATTCAGTTATTTTTAGCATTCATACTAATTCTTCTGTCTGAATTTTTCCCATCATTCCTACTTTTTTTTTTCCTTTTTTTTTTTTTTTTTTTTTTAACCTGGCTCCTATTAGTTACATTTGATGGCACTTTTTTTGATGTGGAAAAGGCAATGAGTATGTGATCTGCATACTTCAGGTAACTAAACACCTTTTTTTCCCACATGCATCATTTTGTATTTGTTACTGAATTTTATCTGCCATTCTGTTTTCCCACTCCTTCAGTTACATAAACCTTCAGCAGTTCTTCACAGGTGACTGTCATCCATGCTGACTTCAGTGACATGTCATTAATCAACTTTCTCATCTCAGTTCTCACCTCTTTTAGTAAAGTTGCTTATGACTACACTGAACTTATTACAGGTCTCATCACACATCCTTGAAGACTGCTCTGGTAACCTCATTCTGTTAAGATACACTGTTGTCGTAAGACTCAATTCATACAGTCATTTAATTCCCATTGATGCCAAAAGACAGACCTTACCATTTGTCTCTTAGCAGGCTTTGAAAAGAAAGTGACAACATCCTTCAATATGTTTTCATTTTTTTCTGCTGCACTACAGTTTCTGGGATATTTATTATAGAAGCACTGTCCAACTGTTGTCTGGAAATGAAAATACCATCATCAATGTTAGAATTTAAACAGTGGATAACAATCAGAATACAGATTTCTGAAAGGCAAAGAAACTCAAAAGGAATATAAATTTTAGAATTCTGAAAGTAAAATAGACAGGGCTGAAGATTGTTGTTCACTCTGCTTCCCTCTAGCTAACAAATTGAACACATACCTAGAACCTCAATCTGCTATGCTCTGCTTCTCTTCTTCATAGAATTTATATAGCTAATAAAATTAAGTAACCCATGCTTACCTTTAGATTCAAGGTGTTGAATAATTTGAAGTCATTGGGTGGAAAAGCATTAGGTATCATTATTTCTAAGTTTGTATTTGGAGCCATGCTTGGTCCTGCACTGATAACCTTGTGGGAAAGAATGTTACATATTTAAAGCTTTAATTCATGGCTGGCATTCAAGCAACAACAACAACTACAAGAAAGTATAAGTACATAAAACTTCCCAGAATGGGGTAGCACCTTCATTGTCATGCTATCATGAAAGTAAATTCTGCCAGGAGTTGTAACATTTCACTTAATTCATTCTGTAGGCTTGCTGAACCCTTCACTTCTCTGAACCCAACGAGTAAGTAGGGTTAATCTGTGATGACTACCCTGAGGTCATACAGACTGCCTTCCAGGAGAATATGCAAAAGGAACTAGGAAAGATTAATGTCTAACTCCTGCTTTTAATCCATTGGAGACAAATCTGATACCTACAGATCCTCTTATAAGGAGCTCCTAGTTTCTTTTGCTCACCATAAGATAATTCCCTTTAAAGTGTTTCTTAATAGAAGAAGGGGCAAAGTCAGAACTGCTCTACCCCTCTGAATCCTACTGGTACTAAGTAATTTTTCTCTGACCATTCAGTGGAAGATTGTCCAGGCTGAAAAGTGTACAAAGATGGATTAACAGCCACTTCCCATCACTAATGCACAGAAGTTGCTCATCACGGCCTTGTAGTCTTAAAAGTTCCCTTATTGACTCTGCAGACCATCATTAGATGCACTGGAAATCTCAACATTAACCTTCAAAACAACAATAAAAGGGTTTACAAAGAAAAAGTCTTACATGGAAAGTGAAGTTGATACTCTCCTTCATACATGTAACTGCCAAGTCTTTCTCATTTGTTCCATAAATAAACGAAGCTGGTGATACAAATCTACAAAGGTTAACAAAAGTTGTTAATGAATAGAACTGCTACATATCATGAGCATAACTTTCTGCCTCACGCTATCTACAGTAAGCTTGCTTCTAAGAAAATACCTGAGTTTGCATTTAAATTAATCTAGGAACACTGAGAAGTTGTCCTCTACCTTGGTAATCTTTCCTCTAAAAAAGGCAGATGAATCACAAGTCATAAATCCTCACCTAAAACTATTCTGCAAGCAAACCTATTAAACAAGGAATCTGAGGATCTGCTGTGCTCTTACTAAATATCTCTTTCTAGAAAGAATATTCCAGTTCTTAAAAAAATTAGTCAACAGCACCATAGCCATTATTGGTCTCATCTCACAGTAGTGGAAACAAAATCTTTGAAGTTTATGGATCAGACCCCAGAATGGCTGTTCCATCTCATTCCCAGGATTTTTCAGCTACATCATGCTTCTGCTTGAAAACTTTGAGAATTTAAAATAGTAACAAGGCAACAGTTCTGTGGATGTGGAGGTAGAGCAACAGCTGACTTACCCGTGAGCATTTAACTCAATCTCGTATTTTAGAGGTACAGGTAAAGTTAGCGTGTTATCCAGCAACATGTTCCCATCTTCATTTTTACTATAAAAACACCACGAGAGAAAAATTACTATCGAATCTATCATCATATGCTGAACATTATTCCTATAAACAAATATTAAGCAGACCTCTGACTTAAAACAAAAATATTTTGTTGGTAACTATGTCAAGCAGTAAGAAAAGAACATTTTATACAGGCAGAAGCCGGCTCATCATTCAAGTACCTATTGTCTATTGGTTTGTTTTTTGAAATTTCCCTGCTCTATAGATTTGCAACCAAAGTGCTTTCTTGTAATTGTCCTTTGCTAAGCCTTTCTTGTGTTCTCTAGTCTATTTTCCAAAGCTAGTAACATTTTTCATTGAGCAATTTTTATTAGGACTGTACCAGGTTGCATTAATGATGATGTTGAGGTCGTCATCTGCTCTGGTAAACGAGCTTGCATCCAAGAGGAAACTAAAATCCAGCTGTAGAACAAATAAAATATTCTTTATATCAAATGATAGTGTACCTTAACACAGTTTAAATAAAAATACTTTATTAAACTCATTTAGAATTTACCTCTCTAAAAAAAAATAAAAATAAATCCAAACTCGGAACACTTGCTTTTGTGTCTTCTACTGCCTTTCTCTTAACACAACTGTTCATAGCATTAGTCAGCTCACTTGTCTAGAAAGCCAAGCAAATCAGCTGATGCATAATAGAAAAAATGTTGTGCATTACTGAATTATTCCAGAAACCATTTAAGCAACCAATTTTGAAAGCAGCAGAGAGATTCAGATAACCAACATGGCAAAAGACATTAGCTGGGAATAAAGGAGAGATTCCAAATTTTTATTTTTTTTTTTGCCACCACCTGAAAATCCTCGTAACCTATTCAGGGTGTTTTAAAGCTAGGAAATTCATACATAGCTTACCTTTGATTTTTGGTCTACGTACAAATAACCAATGCTGCACTCAAGTTTCACCGCATTAAATTCTTTATCTAATACTTCACAATGTATCTGTTTTTCTTCCTAAAATAAAGAACAGATTATTAATGACTAAAAGAAAACTGCTTCTTTCTCACATTTCAGATAACATGCGCACACTGAAACTGAGTGGATTTTTTTTTCCCTGAACTAGGTGTTTGTTATTTCAGTGATACAAATATACAGAACATTCATGTTATTCATGACTACTTCAGCTTATATTGATTACTACATCCTGTTACTGCATCTTCTGTTTTCTAAAAGCAAAGCAGAGGCATAGTCATCAGACTCAGACCCACTCAAATTTAATGCCAACCTCTGAAAGGTGTCAGGGATTCTACAGAGACAGCAGTTATTTTAAAAAGGTAAAAAGTGAGCAGTAAGATTTGTGACATGATTCTTCATAAGACTGTGTATCTGTGAGAAAGAACAGACTCAATGAGATCTTTGTGATCACTAAAAACATGATAATCAGACAAAAAGTAGCAGTAATATCCCAAAATACATTCCGAAAACAGGTTTGGGTTTTTTTTAATGTTAGTTGTTACTGTCACATCCTGTTACTGAAACTATTTAAGTCACCTCTATTGATTAAATACCACATAGTTGAGATAGCTTAAGGTCTGAGAAGTTAAAAACTCGAGTTTTGTCAGGGGTTTTTATGGAGGGGGCAGAGTGTAGGTTGACAGAAACTCAACTATCCATTAACATAATTTGAAAATTGTCTGGCTGAAAAAGCACAAATGTCCAAGTATTACTGTTTGACAGATTTTTTGTTTTGTTCTTACCAGTTCTAAAACTCGGATGAAATAAAGACCTTTAGGGATTTGAATGTGGAGGACAGTTTCATAGGCATCATCTCCAACATTAAGCAGAGAAATGTTCAACAGTAAAGTCTTCATACTTCCAACAGCGAGGTATGTTTTCTTATCATGAGGCCTATAAAAATAATTAAGGGAAAAGTAATTCTATATACAGGTTATATGCAAAAATTTTCCTCCACTGCTCTTTCAGTTAATTTGGTTTTGACAAAGCTCAGCTGGAGATCATTAAGAAAGTTTTCCTCAGACCTGTAACTGAAGGTACTACACCATTTATATGATAGTCAGCTCCAGTATTGTACTTCTTAAGGCCTGAGGTTATTAACGAGAGAGCAAGAAAACTGTTATCAGACCAGCTGTGCTTCTGGCTTTTATAAGATAAGTGCTCTCCTTTACAGAAGGGAACATCAATGTGCTACCACTACAGTATTTTCAGACATTATTTCAAAAGTCACTCTTTGTACTCAAAATATAGGACTGGGTTAATATGAAACAGGTCACGAAGAGGGCAAGTGAACATGCCTGTCTTATGATCTATGTAATAATCTATAATCATGTTACAAGTACAGACACCCTACGAGGGACTAAAAGTAAACTTCAGCTTGACATTAAAGTTTAATTAAGACTTGTAGAAAGGCTGCCCAGAAATAGACATTTATCAGATATTCTGGCTTCAAACCAAAGCATTAGTCACTGAACACCTTTGGGAGAGAAGCTGGCACTTAGAAAAGCAACAGAAGGTAAAAGCACTGCATAAGCTGAGAGGTTCCAAGACAAAAGCGAATTAAAGAAAAACACAGTGTTAACGTTTCAGTAACTTAAATTTAGGTGAAATTTTAAAGTTGTTTTACTAGTTACATGCTTACAATTCATTAAAGCCAAGCTCATTAACAAGGTGCTGTCACAAAAGATGCTTCCCACGTTAACACACAAGTACACAAAAGCACCAGGTGCACATCTGGGACTACAAAGCTGAACTAGAGCTTTTCTCTGGTAATCCTATTTCATTCTTCATTAAAAAAACGCATGATGCAGGCTAGAAATTTACAGAGCAGGCCAAAATCTAAGCAATTTAAACAGAACGTGGTAGTACATGTGTGAAGACTCATAGCTCGCTAAGTAAAGCATTACATTGACACCCTTATTTGATTTCATTCTTTTAAGACTAAAAGTGTTTGCTTTGCTGTTCAAGGATAATGAATGCATTCTGTCTAGACAAAATAAATTACTGCTTCACAGCTAACTAGTTTTTAATCGAGATTCTAGGGGCACAATGTAATTTAAGGTGATACTTCACACTTTATTAAGATATTTAGCCTATTTATTTACACTGAAAATCTTCTACTGGTCTCTAATGCTAAGCAGGTATGTTGTAAACTGTTTTCCTTTCTTAGAGCTTTGAAGTACTTAAAAAACTGTATCACTAATGTCATGAATGCAAATGCTCCATAATTTTTCTTTCTGAAAAGTTTATGGTCATTCAAACAAAATAACTTTCAAGCCTAAGCAAATGGAAGGCCTCAAGACTATACTCATGCTCCCATCCACGTGTCAAAGTAGGCAGAGAGATACTAATCTTATTCTGCAATCTAAGATGAAAAAGCTTGTGCTGAGGATCACACATGTGATTAATCAGCATTATGTGATTGTCATCCTATTTTGGTGTCATTTGGGGTAGTCCAACCTAGTGTCTCCACCAAAGTAGAATCCACTTGAAAAGTGATAATTACAGAAAAAAATCTAGGTCACACACAAAATACCCAGCTAGCCAAGATTCACAGCAGGTACAATTTCTCCTCTTCAACACCAACAACCCATGTTTCTTCCTCTGAAATATAGTATTTACTAAAGAAAAAAGTGGCAGTGATAAAATCTAGCTTAAAATCAAATAATCAGAATCCATTCTGAATAGAAACATCGGTATGTGGTGTAAAACTTTCCAAAGATGATGCTAAATAGACATCTATTTCACAAAGAATTGCTTGGTGTAATAAAGATTCTGTAAGACAATAGTAATTGTATTTAAATACTTTGAAAGTGCATTAATTGTCTTGCATAATAACAGGATTTAAACATGATACTTAACTGGAAGGAATGGGAAAACTGAAACATACTAACAGGTATATAAAAAAAATAGGGATGTAAGAGAAAAATCACAAAAGATTAATTTTGTAAAATGCAAGCTAATTCATGGAGGGAAAAGAAGTCTAAACCTCACATAATAATCAACCATCTGGTGCTCTAATCAGCAGTAGAAAATGGAAGAGGTGATATTCTTGAGTAAATGAAGAAAAAGAGCCACTTAATTATCTTATAATTGAAATAATAAATATAACAATGTCTTAGTACAAAACTGAAGTATCTTCTTTGTACAGTGCAAGTACAGTATCTTCATAAGAGCAGTAAATAACTGAAAGCTTGTCAATTTAACAGCAGTTATGATGTTTACATATTGAGTATGCATTGTGCACTGTATCTTCGCTCAGTTTTAGATGAAGTGTAGAATACAAATTTACTTGTTTGTGAAGAAGATACATTTTATGAGCTGTAAAGTCTTCTAATTATGCAAGAACAGTTCTTCAATTAGATATATTTTTGTTACACTTCCTGGAAGATTCACAATTTAAAAATATTCTTCCACTAAACAGCTTTACTCATATTTTTGCAGGGAATTCATAGTCTACTTTTGCAAATTACTGTTCTTTACATACCAAAGACTAAGGAATAATTTAGATAAACTCTTACTGAACCTTTTCCAAAAAAATTAAAGCACATTATACTTACTTTGGAAAAGCAACTTTTCCGTACACTCTCAAGTCAGCAGAACAATTTTCTTGGGAGCAAAATCTTGCAAAAACAAACTTTAAAAGACAAATAAAAATAATAATAATTAAAATGGCACTTTAGTGTATTGCATGTGTTATAGTGAGTAAAAGTATTTCCAAAGAAAGAAACCTATCACCTTGTTGCCAAGTATCTAGAATTGGCAAATAGCTCTTGCTCTTAAAAACAATTCAAATCAGGCTATGGTTTGCCATTTTCCAATCACACTCTGCACACTCAGAATAATAACAGACAGGCTTTTCAGACTCAGCCTCCCACAGTTAAACCAGTGGGTGGATGTTCAGCTGGTTTTTTTTTAACAGCGGTACATAAAAAGGACAGTGTTTTTTAGAGGATCCAGAACTGAGGTCTCTACAGTCTCTCCTATATTACAACAGATTAACTTTTGCAAGAGTTTCATTATGCAGACTTTACTTATCATACTGTCAGTAAGGTTTGATAAGACTAGAGACACCAGGAGTTGTAGGTGTCCATGCCTTGGTTATCATTATGCTATAAAGTGCATTTCAGTCACTATATTCAACAATGCCCTCTTTCTCTTCAACTCTACAGCTTCTAAAACAAAATTCTGAATGACAAGAAAAAGTGTACCATTTAAAAGGAGCTTTTCTATACCTCAGAGCCAACTGTATCTGAATTATATGAAGCCTACTGTTTGTGAAAACTCGTGATATATTTATGAACATTTAGTAGTTAAAAATTCAGAGCATCCTGACTTTTGCTTAATTCAGAGTAAATGTCTATTAACTCTTAATAAGTTTATTTTGAACAAAAGTTACTTTCATACACAATTAAAGATAAAAAATACGCTTTTTTCTCCACGGACTTTGTATTTGAAAACCTGCAATACCTTCACAGACCTAGTATTTCAGCAACACTGTTGAAACACTTCAAGATTACTACCAACATAATATGGAATATTTAACACAGAATTAATTTCAAAGAACAATTTTATACTGAAAAGTAACTCATCCTGTGTAGTTGAAAAGGAATTAGTATTTCAAAGAGTGAATTTCATACCTGTGTGTTGAGAAGTATCCCTGCACATACCTCTTTTTTTTTTAATCATAATACTAATTGTATACCTGTTCTGCAAAGATTTATTTAATTATTTTTTTTAAAAAAGCAAAAAATTGGGCATCATTGGGCATTTTTTACCATGCTGATTTATTAATTAAGATAAAGACACTATAGGTGCTGGTCTGGAAAATGCATTCCTTCACATGCTACAGATGTGTGAAGCTTTCCTTAACAGAGTATTAGAACATGAATATTGACTTACTGTGTTTTAAAAGAAGAGAAAGCACACACTAACCTTGCTTTTTATAACATCTTTTTCTTTCCTCTGCTGAAGAACAGGTTGAAGTGGTGAAAATTCTTGAGCATTTCTTTTCTGTAGAATATGATGCCCCAGATGATAACTTGCTTCAACATGTACAGGAGTCAAGATATCCCTTACATCTTTCTATGAAAATTGGAAACCTAATGAGTTAATCATATAAGACAAGACATGTATGCTTATATGTTTTAAAGATTATAAGGTTCCCTAGAACTAAGTTAAACAGAAAGACTTGTATTTTACATGTAAAGTAACTTAATATACCATATGGCTCATATACTTTCTTAGACATCTTTATCACCGAAGAAAAGCATAATACATTCAGTGACAGCATCAGGCCTTTCAGAATGGAAGATTCCTTTATTAAAAGAAATCTAATTGAATAGCAAACCTATTTCTGTCTATAATACTGCCTTACAAAACTACAAAACTCTGTACTGCCCAAATAGAAAAAATAGGCAAGAGTTGGCTAAAATGAAGAAAGATAACCAGTGGGATAATGCCAAGCAAACTCCATGGGTACTTCTGTCTGAAATCAAAAGGAGTTCTCTCACAGTACCACTAAATCAGACCATGACTGCATTTTAGTTTTCCTAGTCTGTATTTAAAAGATTAAACTCCTCAATAAATGATCATTTTGTACATTAACCCTTGACTGTGTAGGAACGTTGCAGATCAGAGCACAAACTATCTACTTGTGAAAACTGAACAGCTTGAAGGACCGAGTATTAACAACAGCAAACCTGATTAAATTATTCCCCAAATGTAGAAGATAGACAGCCACTGATTGTCCCTCCACATGGCCACTTCCTAATTCTTATAGGCAAGATTGCTTTGGCCAAATCACATATTAGCTAATTCATAATAATTTTCCACAAGGTCTTTCCTGCATCTGCTTTATATTAGTTCCATTATACTAATTAGCTATTAATTAGTCTTTACTCAAAATACATAAAATGTACATCATCTCTTGCAAAGACTGTACTTGTCAGACATTCACACTTATTTAATTTTAGGAACTTCATAGAAGTACAGAAACCTCAGTGGGTGGGAGATGCTTGTAATGCTATTAATTAAAAAATATAAAGAAAATTGAATTATATGAAGGAAAAATACCAATGATAGACTATAGAAGTGGTGTGCCAAATCATATTCTTCCTCCTACACAAATACCTGCTGATACTGGTACAGCAATCTGTACAGGGTCAGCTGTCAGTCAGATCTCTCTTAGCTTACAGAACTCTTCTATGTGGCGATTTGCCATTGCTCCTATAACATTCACTTAGGTGCAACTACCAGTTGAGATGCATCTGGGCAACTTCCCCCCCCCCCCCCCCCCCCCCCGACCCGCAGTACCCAAACCGCCCCACCTCCACCCACC
>JANIJG010009457.1:0-63468 GCA_024611175.1 Megaceryle torquata | reverse complement strand
CTGAGCTCTCTCCCTCTCCCCCCAGATCAAAGCACGACGCTCGACCACCCCGGTGGGGGCCAGCCCAGGAACATCCCCCCCCCCCCCCCCCCCCAGTCAAGAATGCTCATGTTCTACTTCATCACTGTGGTTATTATTATTATACTCATTCTCACTGACATAAAAGACTGCAGACCCACTGACTTCCTCACAGAAAGCTGAGAAAGCATCAGAATTAAAACAGATTAACTGTGAAGTTTATGAACACAAATATTTTACTTACAAAATGATGTGATGCAGTTGTAAACAAAATAAGTTCATGGCAGGCGTGCTTTACAAAACAGAACAAAGGATACAGGGCAACACATATTGAAAATTACATTACCCTCATAAATGCTGGATGATGTTTGCAGGCAGTATTCTTGCTGTAAATCTTTATATTTCCTGAGATTGCATCAGATGTTCCATTGGACGAAAAATAAAATCTTGCTTGTGTATCCACTTTCCTGTTCACATCAACACTCAGATTATAAAGCAGTACTGCAAAAAAAAACCCAGGGAAGAGTTATTAAATATTAAGTGTTACAATTTTTATGAATTTATGATAGAAATGACATCTTCTGACTTACTTCCTTAAGTATGCTCCATAATATCTGTTTTGAAATGCTCTGCTTAAAAATACTTGACATAAATTCATACTTAACAAAAGCTTTAGCCCTCTGAAAATTGATCATGCTATGACTGATCCCCAACATGTGCTTTTACATCAGAGATAGCTTTGTGGAGTTATATTATAGTTTTCTACCAGAATCTATTTAAAGAAAATTTCAGTTATTTACAGGGCTGACATTAATTTACAAACAAAAATGTAAGTCAACAGACAGTGACAAATATTGTTTATCTTCATGGGTTTTCTTATAGTTAAGTTAGCATGAATTGCTGTAATAACAAATTGCAAACAAATTTCAGAGAATTACTGATCTACTACTCAAATCTCTGCCAAAAGTTGATTTAGGATATCTAGAATTTCCTCCAGTCCTTTCTATTTAAGTTGAAAAGTCTTACGTCCAAATCCAGCATGGGTAATCCTGACTGTACATCTTTCACCACAAATACGAATATTGAAAGATCTGAACTTGAAACTTGACAGTTCATTGTTGGATGTGTTCTCTGTAACGTGTTCCTGAAGGATATTTTATCTTCTTATACCAGAATTTAAGCAATTTAGCAAACACATGGTATGTTTAGCAAAATATACCAAGTATTTGCAGGACTGCTTGCAATCTACAAATATCATGTTGACCTAGCAAGTAGGTTAAAAGCACCCAGGCAATACAGTCAAATTTAGACAGTAAATTATTATCTTAAGTTTGCCACAAATATTCCCATTAACAGATACTACTTCAAGCAATATCAGCTTTTGCCAAAATCAAAATATGCATTATATGAAATACAATACAAGGTATCTTTTTCAGTAATTTTGATGTGCTCTCTCTTTTTTGCATAATGTTCCATAATGGTATGATCAGGTGCTTGAGTTGCTTTATGAAGGGAATGTCATTTCTCTATTGCTACGTGTAAGACTGCATCCTACAACAGTTCCATATGGTTTGGTCCATGTCTGGGAGGACTGCATTTGGAGGACATCCGAATATCATGTTAAATAATCCATTGGATTCTACATTAACACAAGACATTCATGCACCATTAATTCTCTACCTAATTGCAAAGCAACAGCTTGGACATTTCTATGTGGAAAGTTCAGACCAACTTGACAGACAGGCCCACTGAGCCCTGCACAGAACAGAATATGGTCCTTGGGCAACTATGCAGAAGAAAGCACTGACAGAGTAAGTGCATGCTGGTTTTGGTGAACCCCATGGGCATACTACCTCATTTAAAAATAATCTAAATTATGATCCTGTTATTGGGATATTATGAAAGGGACCATCTGAAATGGCATCATTACAATATAGTTCAAAACTATGAGTGTGAATTAATCACACCACTGTTAGATAAGTTAATTCAGGTACTGGAAATAGTCTATCTATGATGGTACTGTTTTAGTACTGCTACAAAACCCACGTGAAAATATTACTAAATGGTTATCCACAGCCCCAGATGAACTTTTTAGTGTCACAATCCAGCTAGCTAGCTAAAAATTAGGTTTTGTTTGTCTAAATAAGTTGTCATCAAAACTTTGTGTTACATCGATGCAATAGACAAAGTTCTACCTTCATCCTCATGATATCTCACTTCTTTAGCATTCTGTCTTCTAGGACATGTACCTTGGGTATTCCTAGCTAGTAGGAAAGTGCTGCTATTCTAAACTGAATGAAAGCATAATGAATCAATGTTATAGGGTAATTATGAGCTAAAAATGTATCCATGTTTTTAATTTTTCATTTTATACTGAACTGCAATTAATAGTCCATTGAATACCAACAGCATTATTCTGTAAATAGGCGCATTTAAAATTACACATATACTGGAATATTTTTCAAGTAGCTTACCAATATAACCAGGTACCTCTCGTCCTGTATAGGTAAAGCATATCTTCAAATTCATACAGACAGCAGGCTGGTCATTTTCCATGCAGTTTAAATTAGTCTGATTTATTGAATTAGAATGTTTTAAAGAAGCTTCAACAATTAGCACTGGTTTTGTTCTAAGAACAGAAGAGAATTTATGTTCAGAGAACACTTCAGAAATAGCTTATTATTTTTTATAATTATCATTTTTAAGCTATCTGCATTTTTCAGAATCCAAATAGTTGCACGTACAGTTTTTGTTGCCTCAAGATGTTTCAGAATTTTCTTCCCCCCCCCCAGTGTTTACTTAAATGTTTCAGTTGTAGAGCATTCTAGAGCCTTATGAGCGAAGTTCAAGATACCAAGGAGAGTATCATGAGTTAAAATATACTACTGAGTTTTACTAAACTGCATTAAAAAATGCAGTTAAATTGTATGGGCTTTAAAAGCACTGAAATGCAGCAATCTCACCTCAGCACTACAGCAGAATCAGACAGAAATGCACCAACTGCTACATCTGTCAATAAAGAAAATATAGATCAGTAATCATAATTTGTCAAAACTGTCAAAATTTCTCAGGTACAAGGAGTTTGCAGCATGTTCACCTTTTGGTTATCCATTAAAACACTCATTTGCCCTTTACTTATTAGAAGACGTGATAATATTCAAAGGTGTTCTCCATCTAGATGATTCCCCCATCCATTAACGCTGCATGCTGATTTGCTGAGGTTGCGGATATTGGTCATGGGATGACTTGATTTTTATTCCACATATAAGTGGCTGATACTGAAGGACAATTTAGCTAACCAGGAGGTGCTTGCCTTTTTTTAAATCCTAAGTTAGTATTGCTATTCACACACACATATACATCAACAATTTACTTATATATAACTATATATGTATGAAATTATACATTCAGAAAAATAGACTTAATTTATTCCAAACTAACTAAAAACTATTAATGCAGTAATAAAATACAAACAATATATATACCTCTCGAATGGGGTAGGAAAAGTGCATCTGTCAGAGTAGTCTAAATGATAAAAGGGTCTGTAAACAACAGGGGACCTGACAGCGGACTTCTTGTGCATTACCTCTTAGCCCAGCCTTACAAATTAACCTGGGTAACTTTTCTATTGACACAGCCAGAGCACACAACAGGCAGTTCATAAATTTATGCTTTACCCCCACCAAGGGCAGGACAGACAATACCTGACAATGCTTATCTGCAAAATGTCAAAATATTTTGACGATACATATAAAACAATGAGTATATACTTGGGAACAACTAAGTGGTTTAATGACAAATTAGCACTTATGTATCATGCCCATAAGAGCTGTACATAAGTCTTAATCCAACACCATGGGCCCCAAGTCAGGTTAATGTATTGTTTGCACAGGCTGAGAGCCAGACAGCTCAGGGACTCCTGGCAAAATCCAGACTATGTGAAGGTCAGTGAGACTTTTAGGTTAGCACACTACTCTGGACAACAAACATGCTTCCAGTCCCCAAACTAGCTCAATGTAACATCAGCATATGAGATAACTGCCATAAAAATAAAGTTTTCTTCCTGTTTTGCACTATGACCATACTATTAGATCCTTCTAAGTCCTTAAATAATAAGTAGATGACCATGAACACTGGCTGCTTGGCCTCAGCTTTCCCCCCCCCCCCCCCTTTTTTTTTTCTTTCTTTCCTTCCCAAAATGCAAGATGTGACACGTCATCTTAGCACTTGATTTTGCTTCTGATAAAGGTAATAAGTAGCACACCAGGGTTGTTCCCTGTGAATCTCTTTTAAAAATGAAAAGTAAAATTGTTTCATTCACCTTGATAACCATTGTTATCTGCATCAATGCCACTTGCTATGGATTGTCCAAACATGCTTAAAGAATTACTGACTTGATGTCCTTGTATTCTCTGAGGAGGAAAAAAATAGCAGAGGAAATTATTCGTGGAAAGCTAATATTTGAGTTGCAATTTTTGATGAAAAATGTTAGTACAACCATCCTGCTGCTGAAGGCAGTTACATCTGTACCTCTGAAAGTAATAATCCTCAATTACTGCAAATGCTGCATCCCATAAACCCTGTCTGAGGCCTCCACAATTTCTGTTACAGGTTATATTATGACTGGAAATCACAGACTATGTAAAAATTTTCTGAAGTCTTTTAAAGTACCTTAGATGATCGAAGTGTGAAATGAAGGAAAAGCCCTTTCAAATTTAAACTTAAGGTTATTCTGCATTGATTATTTTTAATTTAAAAAGCATACCTGTGAAAATGATGGTGTTATTCCATCTTCCCTGCCATTGTATATATAAATAGCCCCTTTTAGATCATCTTCTTGTGGAGCCCCAATTGCTACATCTGTGGAAAAACAATTTGTCAGTTGACTAGGAAACATGAACAAGGAAGAGTTAAAGAAATCTAAATCATGATGCATACAATGCCAGACCAAATATATTTGACTGGATTAAAAAATAAGGGCTGAACATTCATATAAAGCAAACAGAAACGATACAGACCAGCTCAGTAATCTGACTCTGCTTCAACTAATAAGTTACTAGAAAACAAGGGCCAAATACAGCCATTTTGTTCAAGACAAAATAGTCTGGTCCTACCAATACAGAATTTGACCCTTAAGGGACTTATTCATGGAGAACAGTCAAAATTATCATGTTCTACTAAAACAAACAAAAGCATAGATCAGGTGCTTAGGGACATCATTTAGTAGTGGGCTTGGCAGTGCTAGGTTTAATGGTTGGACTCAAATGATCTTAAAGGCTTTTTCCAACCAAAAAGATTGTTTGATTCTATTCATGGAACTATGATGATTTTCCTGTACTCTGCTATTCCCACATGCGTTGCATCACTGAAACACAAGAAGTACTCTTCTTAAGCTACCTGAAATGAACTGTTTATTTTTCTATTAAATGACTTGATAACAAACTTGAACAGGCATTTAACAAGGAAAGGAAGGCGTGGCAACACATAACAAACCAACAAATGAAATCGCCCACCCTCAACAGCCCAACAACCCAAAAAGCCCCACAGTTCAAATAGCCAGAGGTTGTTAACCAAAGAGTGGAAGGAGGGACGGGGAGATGAATTACATCATCTTGAAAGTCACTGATATAAATTAGTAATTGTGAACTTGCATTCACAAATAAGCAAAACTAAACTACCTGTAAATCAGAAACACTATACTGCACCAAACCAAAATCCCACAAAAAGCAAAGCTTTGATGATTTGGTTTTACTGAACAATTGTCTGATTGAATCCATACCGATGGAATCCATACTTTGGTGACTAAAATGCACAAAATATGTAGTCTCTCTACTGGCAAGATGAAAACAGGACAGCCAAGTTTTGCTAATTAAAATTACACATAAGCTCTTGAGGAGGTCAGATTGTAAGCCAAAATGCACACCATTATATTCACAGGGCTGATACTGATGGTTTAGATGACTGAAGAAGTTGACTCTGTTGTGCTTTTATTTTTTTTACTTACTACAGAGAAATGGTTTCCAACACCCAACTTCTCTTTGCATTTTGCTTACAGATGATTTTCTTACAAAATTTCTTTTCCTGTTGCCACTCTCGATGCTGCCTCCACTTTCTTCTTTTAAATGTTTTTGCTCCCTTCACAAGTGAATCCACTTATTTGCTCTGCCTCCCCCTGCAGTTTTAGGATGCCTGTTTTACATTATATCCTATGTCATACATTTGGTTTGCCATGCTGCTATTAATTTGATTTTACATCTCTGTTCCCCAGCCCTACATTTGGATACTGTTTTCCTTTGCAGTTTGCAAATGTTTGGGGGCAAAATTGGAAACATGCATATGAAATGGTGAAGGTAATGCAAAAGAGGAACGGGTACCAAAGGAGGGAAAATGCACCACAACTACTTTAAGGAAAAGGAGACCAGATCAGAAGAGAATGACTGTTCCAAGTCTTGCAGGTTATGGAACAGGACTAAGAACACAAAAGTGAAGAGTGAAAGGAGAACTCTGGATCACAGCTACAAATAAATTGTAATTCAGAAACATGAAGAAAGACGTGGACTTAGTAAAGATGCAGCCCAGAAAAAGCTGACAGTTTTTATACAAAGGATATTAGCTTCTTTGCATACAGTCCAAATTTTGATAATGGAAAGAAATGAAACTGCTCATAAATTTTTGAACAGTAGAAAACACCTTTCCTATTTTTATCCTGTCTCTACGGAGCATATTGTGCCTGCTCTTCTGCTGGAAGGGAGCACATGACAGTTTTCCAGGCACAAATACTGGGTATTCCTCTTTATTTAAAACCATAACAAGGTGAATGAAGCCACTGGGTCTGGTCTCCTCCACTTGTCTTCAGTCTTAACTGGAGGTCTCCCAGTCAGTTGTGGTTTTGGAGGCTACCTAAGCAGCTTGTGAACAGTCTTCTGAGGTCATGGGGCTTCCTGTAGCAAAAACATTTTAGGCAGGCTGACTGGAAGCTGAATCATAGAATAGTTTGGGTTGGAAGGGAACTTTTAACAGTCATCTAGTCCAACCTCCAGAAGGGAAGTAGAAAGCCATGAGTCACTGTAGATGCTATAACACATCTCACATACTTTCATTTGTTTTCTGTAACTAAAATACCTTCTATCTATAACTTTGACATGGCATTCTTTTTTCAATGTCTATTACATCTATGCTTGTTACAGAGGTTAGACACAAGTCTGGAGATTTAATGTCTCTGCCCTCCAAGCAGGTTACACCTGAACAATGGCAATGGAAATTTCAAGACCTATCATAGTTAGAGAGGGTGTTTCAGCCTGGGTGGTTGGGAAGGAAGGGAGGGAGGATATTCTCAGTTTCTGTGTAGGCATCTAACTTTATGTGCCTGAAGTAGATCCTCCTGTATAGACAACAAAAAGAAAAAAGCTTCCTTGGAGCCCCATTAACATTTTTAACTGGGGCATATCCATCAAAGTCCTTCCCTGTGTTGTGTTCTCCATCCACTGGGAGCCTGTGCTAGGCAATTCATGAGTCATCCGAGAGCCTGACTGGGAAGTAGTCCTACAACAGCTGCCCAACTTGCAGGTTGTTTTCACTATCCCCATGTGCTTAGTACTTCCTATTGTCCTAGGAAGTGCATCTTGACTCAATGTCTAATTTTTATTCCTGATGTTATAAAATTGCCAAATTATTCCCCAAACATTGTCTTGGATGTCTAAAACAGGATTAGAGTTTCCACTTGATGTGCAGTGACCAACGATACAGACTATGTTAGCACCTCACACCCGTGCTCTTTATTAAAGTGCCAGAACCTAATCGCCTGGTATTGCATATGAATGACTGAAATAGTTGCAATTCAAATAGCAGCCTAGAATCACAGAATTTCTGAGGCTGGAACAGACCTCCAAGATCATCAAGTCCAGAAAAGAAAGGTCAAATCACCACTTGAAAGTGGTGAAACAGAAGTGTCTGGGTTGGAAGGGACCTCTAGAGGTCATCTAGTCCAATCCCTGCTGAGAGCAGGGACATCCTCAACTAAAGCAGGTTGCTCAGAGCTCCATCAAGCCCCAGTTATTATGGTGACCCCCAAAATAAGGGGATTATGGTGAATCCCATAATCCCCTTATTTATCATGACAGTCCACTGCTCAGAGAGAATTAAACCCAAGGGGTTTTCTTTATATACTTGCCTTCAAAACCATCATTATCTATGTCTCCTAGATTGGCTATGGACTCTCCAAACCTGGCTGCATATAAGTCACTCCCGCTGAGCTCTATGTTCAGTTCTACCATCTTTGCCTCCTGAAAAAAAAAAAAAACAAAACCAAAACAAACCCAGAGTAAATGACACATTAACAAAGCATCTTCCAGGTGACCTGAAATATTACTAAAAATGTTAACATTGTCTTGGACACTAATATATAATCCTACTGAACTCTTTGGTGCATAAGTGAGCATTATCAAATATACTTATTTAAAAGTATTTTATATATATATTTATTATATGTATATTATATATAACAGTAATTAGTGTAAGAATAATAAATAATAAGAAAGTTGTTCTTTAAAGAAAAGAGAACAGCAATGGGATGCCATAGCAAGCACCTGTGAACACCAGCAAGTTCCTGTCAGAATAAACAATAACTGTTTCAGGGCTATTGTGTGTGCCTTAGTTGTAGGAATCATGCAGTTGACTTAGTTCTCTGTGAGGAAAACATGTTAAGAAAATGTTAATGGTAAGCATAAGAGAACAGATTGCATTAGTGTGGAGAAGAAAGGGAAATAAGACATGAAGATAAAGCTTACAAAGCCAAATGCAAAGCACACAAAAAAATAGCTATTTTCCTTCAAGAGTATAAAAGGCAGCTAATTCTAGTGCATGACCTGTCCGATTACTTTATTTGCCAAACTGAGGACCTACCAGTCTCTTTCCTGACTGGTACCACTAATTGTATGTAAATTTTTCATTCCTTGTTTGTTTCTAAGGTGCTAAAATAAGTTGCTCTTCACAGGCCAGTTCAGTGGTAAGCACGGTGATGGAGGAGAGCTTGAAAAGATGCTGTAGCAGCAGGATGTCACCACCTGAAGTCAGTCTGTCTTCAGTTCTAACACTAGTGTAAGTAACAACGTGTTAGCATTTATACCGCTAGACTTTGGAGGTGTGCTACACAGTCCTACTGGGATAGTCACTGTGGTTCTACAGTTGTTTTTCCTATATCCTGAAATATTGTATGGTAAGAGAGAAAAAAAATAATCTCTTATCTCGTTATACTAGAGTGAAAGGGTTACCATGTTATTTTTAAGAGAAAATACTTACAGAACCTGAATTGATATAGACATAAACTCTTCCTTCTTCTCTGATGGTACTTTCCATTGGGGCACCAACTAGCAAGTCAGAGAGACCATCTGAATTCAGGTCCACAGCACAAACTGCAGCTCCAAAGTAAGAACCAAGCTGTGTGCAAACAAGAAATCACATTATTTTTTGAATTTTGCTGAAGATATGCTAAAAGTTCTAAAGAGCAGAAAAGTAGTATGAAATATTTACCTTTTTACCCCTTAGTTCAAATAGAATATTTAGTTGCTTCTCGATGCTAAAAATGTATGCCTAAAGTGACAAGAAAATAAGTGGAGTTCAGCAAACAGTAATCTCAAATATATCCCTGTGCTTTCTCTACAGTGTGTGCTATTGAATCAGCAAAGCAACATATCTCGAGGTACAGCTATTTAGTATTTCCTATCTGTACCCTTCTTTAACACCACAGTTCACAGCAGTGTTATCTTGACTATCTCCCCCCACTCCTTATTTGACTTTCCTCCCTGTGAGAAATCATATCTGTCTGGTGCTTGTCTTTAATACATTAATTTAAATTGGAAAAACAGGGGTGAGTATGTGGGGGTATATTCTCCAAACCAATAGTATAGACAATCTCTTACTTTACCAGTCTGCTCCTGTTGGGGAGCCCCTCCAATTACTTCTGTACTGGCTGATGTCAGAAAATGTCCAGCTCCAACAGAGTATCCTGTAAATTAGAAATGCACTATTCAATACTGGGAATGCTATATAAAGAAAAAAAAAAAGGGGGGGGGGGGAACACAACGACGACACGGACATAATGTATAAAAGCTGTCAACACCACAAATTATCGCAAGCCTGACATTCAGACCTCCTGCAGGTTAGCAATGAAAACAGAAAACAACGTTTTTGAAGTATAAGCAGAAGGTCAATATAAACAGTAAGTTGCAGAAAGGAGAAACTACTGTCAGAAACAGTTATTTCTTCCCAGGATATCAATTATCTGCCATACTTCAAAGACCAATAAAATAAATTGCAAACACCTTCTGTTAATGCATATTATGCAACCATTCACTGAGTCCATATTGTAATACAAAGAAAAATCATCAGGAGTTCATACAGTGCAAGGTGGAAATACTCAATTCAATTGTTACTCTGACTGTTGCTCTAACTGGGCTGCAGAAAAATGCAGTGCAGTGCTACTTATGTGCACAAACACATAAAGCACCATGGATACACACATATGAACATGTCAGGAATGAGATGGAGCAAAAGCCTGATTATGTAATAAGAAAACATCGCATCAGCTTATGTAAATGAACCTATGGACCCTACTGCTATATGTAGAGACAGCTCTTAATAAACAAGACCATATTTTGGTGCAGTTGTCCAGCCACAGAGCTGCAAACTGAACGTTAGCACCTCGATCTGTAGCTACAAAAGCCATCCTTACTCTTTCCAGATTACATTATGGCTAAATTGGAACAGAGAAGACAGTTAACATATTATGTTACTCTTGCATTTATTGAATGACTTGATTTTCACAGCATGCAAAGAAAATGGAAAAATCATCTTGGATCAGATGAGATTGTGTCTTTCATCTGTGAAGATAACGGCCTAAAATACAAGCTCTCATTAAGGCAGCTTTTTCTTTTCATACTTTAAGCTAAAAGAGGTGAACAAGGCAATTTATCATTTAAAGGTCTACATCTAGATTTTATTTATTTAACAAAAAATAAGCTCAAGTGGATGACCCTTAATTTAACTCATCTGACCTTTATTTTCTAGTTATTTTGGTTTTCCTGAAGTATAAGCACTGGTAATTGTAATGAACTTTTACAACAAACAAACTAACCAGCCAACCATACAAAACACACAAAATCCAAAATCCCCCCCCCCCCCAAGTAAATTAATCTGATAGTCCTCAGTTTTACCGTGGCATTAGAATGTTTGGCAGGTGAGAGGGGATTAATGAATTGACCCTTTAAATTTAAAGGCATAGTCAAATTCTATTTACAACCCCAGAATTCTCTCCTCTTTACCATTACTACAGTTTTTTATTTTCCTGAAACATAATTTGCTGTTCTCAGATTCCCAAAAGCAACTATTACCTTGTGATTTCTTTAAGGCAGTTTGTTAATTGCCTAAGGTTACTCTTTCATTAGACTCAGCTTATTTGAAAGACTGACTTAGATAACTGACTTCTTTAAAAGGAATTGCCTATCTCCAAGATACTCTGAAGTAGCCAAGGAAATATTACCAAAAGTTATTTATTACCAGCTTCTAACTTCTTTCTTTTAATTGTCTGGTACTACAACAGCTTTGGTTTTTTCCAGTTTATGGAAAATGTTATAATACTTTTGCACACCACTCCTGCAATCTCTAATTCATTAATTATTACTGTTTGACAGTCTAATGAAAAATGTGAATAAAGAAGCCATCTTCTCAGTCCCTGCCAGAAGAAGGATAGTGTAAGTAGATAACGCATCTAGTCATGTGCTTGAATTACACTCTGGTCACATTACACTTCCATCACATGCAAAGGATATTTTTGTTCATTATTTAAAGGAGAAGCAAACTCAGACTTAAAAAACCCCCGAAATATGTCTTTGAAAACAGAATTAACTCCAAGTAGATTTTGGCCTTAACAATGCCAAAGATGGAACAGAACTAAAGCTGAGAGAGGAGAAAGAAGGTACCTTTACGTTCTTTCAACCGCATTATGTACTATTATGAAGGAATGAAGTAGAGGTTTAAGTAGCATGGAAGAATGCAAACTTTAAGGTTTATCACAGCTGCTACTGTAGCAATGCACAGTCCCTTTCTTCACTTTCCTGTTGAAAGGGCAAGTTTAAAAGACACATGGCTCTGCCAAGCCAGAAGGCTGGCTTTTAACAGTTGCATCAGGCCACTGGAGAAGCATCTGTGAAGCAAACTCCAGCTTATCTCAGGTCCTGGATGAGAAAGTGAACTAGGAGAGACTACACATCTGTGAGAAGGCCTTCCCTGTACCCTCTCCAGCACAGTCCTTATGCAAGCTTTTACCCATTTGCCTGTATCTGGCTTTTGGCTACCAATAATTTCTCTAATTCATTACAGAAATTCTCACTTGTACTTGCAGAAGCAGAAATCTGGAATGAGCTTTTTTTTCCCCCAGACAGAAGCAATAATTTTTTCTGCTAGTTGTTACTGGAAAGCTGGAGCAAGCTTTCTCTGAAGTTTTTCAGTTGTCCTATGAAAAGTCAGAAAAGCTACAGTTTAACCATAGTGGTTTGGACATCTGATCACCTTCTACTATCCAGCATCTCTTTTGCTTCACTTTCCCTCAGAGCCCAACTACAGCCTGTGCAAGGCTCAGGACAGGATTCTGAAGTGTTAGCCACTTTGTATTTCTTAATCGTTACTTCATAGTGTATGCCTGCTTCCTGTTGTGAAAAGAGTGAAATCAGAAACAGGAAACATTTATCCCTGTGAACCAGACCTGTGAATGGGAAAATGCAAAAACCAACGGTCAGAGGCAAAAATATTGTTGCTTAGGAGTTCAGGAATGATAGACAAGCTTTTCTTAGTGTGTAATGAGAAAACCAAAGCTGCTGATGGTTCTACAAATTCTAGCACTACATTCAGCTAATTACTTGGATATAGATACATGAGTAGGTGCTTCATGGCCTTCTTTGCAGGCATTCATAGGTAAGGTCTGCCCTCCCATGTAGCCTAACCAAAATACGGTTGGAATAAAAAAACCCAACTCAAACCAGACAAGACAATTGTAGGCAAGTCTGTCTCGAGGTCATAGCATCCTTCCCCCCTTATTGACAATGCACAAATTAAGACTTGTTTCCTTGCAGCTTTCCCTCTAACAAGCTTTTTGTATTTGTGTCTTTTGCTATGAAAGCCCTTGGCAGCATTTCAGACTTAACAGTGAAGTACAAACCACTGCTAATCAGAAGCATCTCTCTACCTTCTAAATCAAGCAATAAGAGAAGCTGGAGAGAAGATAAAACCAGAAATTTAATGTTTGAGAAGTTTCCATGAAAAAAGGAGACAGAGGAAACCTTATAATAAATAATATTTAGCAAAATCAGAACACATCTTTAGAACCAATGCTTCTGGCATTTGTAAAAAAATCACTGATAAACACTGCATTCACTTCAAGATCAGCTATTTAGCTAGTTCTTTGGCTTATGCTTTTGTCAAGTAATAAATATTTTAAAATACCTAGATAACTGCCAAATTTCACTTGGTTATTTGAATCTGTATAAGCATGGATTGTATTTGCAGTTGTATTGTACACAAAAACAGAACCAGTCCAATAAAATGATCCAGGGGCTCCCATTATAATTAAGTCCTAAAAGAAAAATAAAACAAAGCCATGTCATTCATATTTAAATACTCATGAAAATAAGCAAAGCAAGTGAATCACTTTTCTTTAGATCTCCTGTGAATTCAATGAAATGCTACTGGAGATTTATCTGGCTCAGTACTGGGGGATTACCACTAGCTCACAGACAATATTTTTCAGACTTTCTAAAAATACAGTTATTAAAAACTTTGAGCTGTGAACAACTTAAAAGACAGCAACAAACAGGATAGTCTCTACTCAGAAGAATTTTTTAGAAAACAATCTTAGGGTGAAATGGAGATTAAACAATACAGAATATTACTCTGGAAAGCAAATAGGTAGGCATTATTGTTAATGTTCTATCAAACAGATTAAAGAGATAAGAAGGAAGTAACTGTGGATTTAGTAAGATGTAAAAGTATTCTTTGGGAGGAAGAAGTACGAGTTGGGAATTATCATGCAAGTTTTATCAAGACTCAGTTAAAAAGAAATGAGAAAAGTCTTATTTTTCCCTTCCCACAACAAAAGACAGCGTTAACATTTGCATTTACATATACACTTTTATGTATGTATACATATAAGTATATATATAGAGAGAGAGAGAGAGAGAAGTTTGGTATCTTAAAGATACACACCTCAATGTAAAAACTTGACATTCCAGCCTGGCATGACCCATGGTTTTCCCCAAACTTTCGCACATGATCTGGGAATAGGAAAAAAAACATTAAAAGTATGAGAAGCATGTAGTTACAGAATTTGTTACCAGGTCTTAAACAGAAATTGAGACAAGTTAAGAAAATCCAAACCAAACCAATATTGGTCTTCAGTTCTGTAATAAATCTAGAAAGACTGGTTTCCACTTAAAGCCTTCAGCTTCAATACAGTATTGTAACAAACCTGTGCCACTTGATCACAGCTGCCTTTGAAATCTTGTGACTTAAAAGGATATACTTTCATTTTTAAATTGTTTCATGAATGAAATAGCACAAATAGTTTGAGCAATACAGGTAAAATAAGCTTAACTCTTCCACTCTGTATAATTCTGGTGTAATCTGACAGGTGTATTTATCTTGATAGGAGCTGGCCTGATGCTCTCCCAGTGCTCTGAAGGACTTGTGTGATGGATATCTTAGACATACTGATATCTATCATCCTTAGCAGTCGTCTTCACATCCAGCTCTCTCAGCTCTGTTTTCCTGCTTTTCTTTGCTAACTGCCTCCCATCAGGGTTGCCTTAATCTTAACCACAGATTTGCTCACTTAAAAGGTCACTAAAGCTAAAAGCATAATTTCATCACTGCTTGTAACAGTCTCCGAAGGAGCAGCAGGATGTTTGATGGCATTATTCTACTGGTCTGCAAAGAAAGGCCAGATAGTCAGCTATTCCTTGCATTACCAAGAACCGGGGTCACAAGATTCTTCTCCTGGATAGGAGATAGGTATGAAATGGAAGGCAGGGATGGACTCATTTGATAGCCTCAGGTCTTGATTCTCATTCTGCTCCCAAAGTCCTCTGAGAAAGGACCACTGTGGGTCTTGCACCACAGCAGCAGCCTTGACAGAAGACAAGCAAGGAATAGGACACACACTGTTGAGGAACCACAGCAGCTTTATATGAAGCACAAAGGAGCAGATGGCACAATCACTTGCAAGTATTACTGCTGCTCTGCTATGAGGCACTCTCCAGAGCAGAGCAAGCATGCATATGGCAGAGTAAAGGAAGGAAGGATGGATGTCTTCTACTGGCCTATTTTTGAAGGGCACACATCCTTCAGCAATCCACTCCAAGGAGCAAGTATTCCAATTTCCTATATAAACTATTTTTTTTTGCCTGTCAAAAGCAGGTTTTCTTTGAAGTAATAAAAATTTTGCTAACAAATGTACATCATAAGTCGGTCTCATATGATCAGCACTCAAATCTTCAAACTTTTGGCTACAGAAAGCCTGCTCAGAGCAACACAGGCTCTTCATAAACTGTGCCATGCAATCATTTATCTTACCCTTCCCCACAAAGGATCCAAGCATTCTGCTTACCTATATAGCACGGGCATATTCTTCTGCTCAATTCAGTTCGAAAATCAGAAGAGATGGCAAAACAAATACCATATGGGAGTTTGTGTTCATTTTTTATGTAAAAGATATTTTTCCATCTATGTCCACAAGCCTATGGAGAAAAAATAAACATGATGTTTGACACAGAAGCGTAAGAAAGGTGAAGGCAGTCTGACAAACAGACACGCAGCTCCAGAGGTTAATACATACAACGATAGATCCATTTTCTTTTGGCTGCCTCGATAAGCTGACACCCAGCCACTGATTATCACGCTCTTCCAAACAAGTCTTCCCACAGTGCTCTCCATTGGGGTTGCCTAGGACACAAAGACCAATGCTCTGAACGGGGGGGGACAAGCTAAAGGGCCATGTGGTGGGTAACAGGAGCACACAAGAACTCTACAGGGAGGCTGCAGTGACTCAGGTTTGGTGGGTTGTGACTCAGGTTTGGTGGGTTTGATTTCTGTCTTACACAGGCCATGCAGGCTTTTCACTTCTTCCTTGAATAAAGGCACAATTGCACATATCTAAAGGGAGTGTACTGGTTCTGAACACGATAGGTCAGCAGTGAGCACTGGCTTCTCCATCACTATTACACTCAATCTGATGGAAGGGCCAACTTTGCAAGTATTCTCCAGCCTAAAAGTTTGTAAGAAACACAAGTAATACCCGAGTGCTACCTAAACTCTAGCCTAAAGCAAGCATCTCTCCAACTACATATCTATTGGTAGCAGATCTGCTGCAAATGGTTATCAAATAAAGAATGTATAACTGTAATCTCTGCTAGGGATCTCAGATCAGTATGTACGCAAGTCCTCAGTACTCCTTGCACTGTTGCAATTATTTAGCAGTAGCTCTTTGGTTTTGTTCTTAGAGAGTTAATTTTTAAAACCTTAGAGAACATAGTGAAGTTCCTTCTAAACCCTTAAAAAGCTCCAGTATTGCCAAGTTCACAAATATCTGCTTCCTTCTAGAAAACAGTAGTGGTACCCACAATAAGGGAAGCCACACATTTAAAAGTATCCTAAGTTATATAATATATATAACTTATAAAGCAAGCTTTTCATTTGCAAGATGTTTATATGAATAAGCATTAACCTAAGTATTGAACCAGTGTTTTCTATGAATCGGCATGATACAGTTTATGAAAAATCTTCTTATAAAATAAGAAAACACATCCGGTCATTCGAACAAGCTCTTCTGCATAACATTTGAACAAGCTCTTCTGCAGAACTTTTAAGAGCTTCCCAGGTTCAATGCTGTTACTGGTGAACCTGAAACTCTGGAGGTTTAAGGGGTTTAGTTACCCAGAAGAGGGCGCCAGTGGGGACCACAGCACACCAGGGCCGACTGGGACAGTGTCTGACAGAGAAACAAATCAATCCCCTACCCCAAGCCGTACCCACACCAGAGCTGTGATTTATTACTGTCCAGTGCATTATAAAGTTTAAATAAATACACTCCTAATTTAGTGGACTTGTTGAATTCTTTTTACAGGACGTACAACTGCAATATTAAGTATGGAAACAGAATAAAGGTATACAACTAGTCCACTTAGTAGTCAGGACAAAAATACACGACTGTGGGCTTTGCTAGATACATTCTCAAAACCAACACTGACTTAAACGATTTTATACCTAGGATGTCATGGACTTTGATAGAAAAGAGCAGATTAATGGAATCAAGATAATTCTTTATATCACATGGTAAAAAACATCAGGAGAAGCATTTGTAGGAGCAAAAGCCAACAACTGTCTTTATTTCAGAGCTTGTTCCCTGCTGTTTTGTGACAGGCCTAGCAATTGACATTTGTCTGAAGAAACTGCTGGAGCCTTGATTTCTTCCATACTACCTCTCCAGTTCTTTTTCCAAATATCATGCTTTCTTCCTGCTCTGAATGAGAGACCACAGTAGTGCAGTCCAAAACCCATCACGATACTGAAGAGAGGATGGCAAACCCTGTGTACTGCAACTACACTCTACCTTCTTCCAGAAATAATACCCTTCACAAGGTCAAGAGGCATCTGCTCCTCCTTCATCTCTTCTTTACCACTTCCTTCCCCATGTGCCTTTCCCTAAGACATCCAGGAAATAATATGCAAAATACAAGTAAACAGGAACTGACCTTAGCTCTCACAAGAACATCAATTGTCTTTAGGCCAAGAGATTTTATGTTCTTGTAATTTAGTAATTCCTGTAGATGACCTGGGGAATAGTAATTAACAACATGTGGGCTCTTACTCCAAGACAAGCATTAAGTAAAATGCATTACTTTAGAACTGCTAAAAAGAAGTTGATTTTTCTGCAGGTTTTAAGTTACTCAGGTTTAAGCAGTAAGCTTCTGTTCTCCTACTTGGATAATGTCAGTGACATGAACTTCCACATAGTGAATATATACCATTTTCAAACACAAGTTTGGAATTTAATTTTGGAGTTATGTTATGTAGAATTCCTCACGTCCTAAGGGAGACATTTCCAGGTTTTCAATGAATTATAGAGCTAGTCTGATTGAAAACTCCTCAGAAAACAATCTATTGCACTCCCAAGTGTAAGAATTAACCCTCCTTTAAATCACACAAGGCACTTCTGATAACTACCTTCTAGCAATGGTTTCTGTCCTCTTATGACAATGACCTACCTGGGACTTGCTTTTTAGTGTATGTGTATTTGCAGGAAATGGAAGTAGAGAAGACCAGTATGATAAATTTAGATCTCAAGAGGCTTTCTGAGACTTTCTATCAGTAAGCCAAACAAGACCAGGTAACGATAACGTGAGAGATAAGAGCAAGTTTTGCATGTCTCAGCACTTCATTCCTGTACCTGTTTCAGGTGTCCATAACAAGAAAAAGCACCACCATTTTCATGCTCATTGGATTATATTCCCCTTTCCTTGGCTCCAGCACATGTTCTATTCAGGTTCACTTTGGCCCTCTGATGACCTGCTGTCTCAGGTCTCCTTTCTTTCTCTGACTGGCAAGTATTCAATCACCCCCCAGACACCATCACAAGCCAGGGTATGCCATTATAAAAGCTTTATCGAATGAGAAGAGAAACTGCTATATTCTGCACAAACAACTGAGCAGCACTGCATAAGCTCAAGAGGACATGGCAGCTTGGTTGCCTCAGGGAAAAGGAGCGCGCGCTGTCATAAAGTCACCGAGAGATAAGTAATTGCCCAGCCTGTGTACATTACACAGCTGGAAGATACACTTCCGCTATAATCCCCGCTGCACGCATCCACAAAAACAGCACCACTGCATATAAATAAGGTCACAACTGAAAAAGCTACTCCTAGCTTTGGCCTTGAGGACTCTAATACACATTTGCAATGTCATCTGAGAAACCAGTTTTATATAACTTGCTCCAGTGCTTTCCATCCCCAACAGCCTCTCATGATCTTTTTTATCCTCTCAGAACTCCTCTGGTCCTATTGCTAATTGATTAAAACTATGAGGTCTACTGCAAAGATGACAAGACTTCCAATATCCTACTCGCAGATACCAGGGCCTTACCAGACTCTTTTTTCATTCATTCAGGGCAATCTTTTTTTGACAGATCTGATAGGTCTTAGCCCTCTTAAATTCCCTCAAACCACTTCTACCCAAAACATTTCAGTTAAGTACTGGCTCTTTCTGTAACTCTGTAACAGACCTAGGTCCAGAAGGTCCTGTCTGGAGACGTTCAATGGAGATCCAATGACAGGGTACGAGTAATGCAAGTGAGATCACAAAGCCAAACTACCAAAGGCAAAACTTACTGAAATCAAAGTTGAACAAACACGAGGCAGCCTTTTGAGGAAAACCATTAACTGTTCACTCTTCCATTGTAATGGTTCAGCTGGGGGAGCTAGAGGGCAATTTGTTCCTAAGTTAACCATAGCAGGGACTTAAAGGTGGAAGACTGAAGCTGCAGACAGAGCTTTCTGGCCTTACCTTAATCAACCTGCACTGAATTTACTGTGTACATTTGTAGTCAAAAACATCTTTTTTTTTTTTTCCTAGATGGCAAATTTTATACATTTTTTCCTGTATTTTTACCCAATTAATCACTCTTTCAAATCTGAAAGCAAGTCTGTTGAAGAATTTCTGTTTTGCAAGTCCAAAATGTAATAGGTCAAAATGTCTAAAGAATTTTGTGCAAGTTCCTCTGCAATAATCTATAACTACGCCTCCCAGACTGACATGGACAAGGTTTCTAAGTTTAAAAGACTAGAAGACTGGTAGGAGATTGATATTTAGTGCTCCAAATAATAAACCTGAAGCACTGTATTTTGTATTTGTGCTTGATCTAAGCAAGCCTCTGCATCAAGCAAATCAATGTTTAAAAGTACTCCAAATACAAATAAATCACCAGTCTAGAATACTTCATACCATTGGCAGAAGTACTAAAACTAGAAAAGAAACTCTCAAAACACTTATATCTCTTTCTGCTGAGTAGAAAAGTGCCAGTGATGAGCTGAAAACACTTGCTAGTGTATCTCATGGCTCCTCTTGGCTCTTAAACTAGCCTACGCCCTTGCAACACCTTGAACAACATTTAAATTCTCTGAAGTGTGCCTGGATGAGTTATTTCCAGCTGCTGGGATGACTGCAGCAAAGGACTATTCCCAGCAACTCTTTATATACTGAGGAAGCAGATAGGAACGTGTGACATAAAATATACAACAGCAGTTTTGCGTAATCAGAGGCTTCCTAAGTGTGCATGAATCCTTCACTAGTTATGCCAATTTCAAGACTACTTTAGTGGAAAATAGCAACAAAGTCTTTCAACATATTTATGATTTTAAGTAATTTTAAGCAATAAACATCCATTTATTACAGAGGCCCAACTTGGAAAAACCCACTTGTATTGCCTGTTGTGACCTCTACATTTCTATGACTCATAAATATAAACTTAATATCTCAAAGATTCTTTTACTGAAAGAAATGTGAATTCAAGTATTTAAGAGAAAGATAGAAATAGCTATTTCTCAATTTGCCTGTCCCTGCAATGTAACATATCCCCCGCACATTTTTCAACTGAAATTACCCTATTCTGAGATCAGAACCCTAACTTGTCACTGGCAAGAATCCCAGCAGAAGAACAAGGAGGTCACTGACTGAAAGATACAGTATTGATAAAACCATTATGTCCAAAAGTTGCTGACAGCCTGAATGAGTTAGACAAGAGATAATTAAGTTCAGCTTTGCAAATGCAAGTTCCCTTGTGTATTTCTGTGGCTGCTCGGCAGGATGGCAGAGGCTTAACAAACCTCAGATACTGTCCTCCTTCATTTACATCCCATGCACCACAGCTGCCTTTGGCTTCTTCTTTGACCTGTTTTACAATAGAGTACTTCTTTTCAGTATCTATTTAACTTCAGAAATACTATAGATGTACCCTAGTGACGTAAAGACACCATCTAGCACTACGGGAAACAAACAATTTGCAAACATCTCTTGTGGTATCACTGTTTTTAAAAGTGCAGGGCAAAACAGTTAACATCATTGTGTAACCTGCAGTCTCTAAACCCCAGGAATAGAAGCTGTGTTAAACCAAGCCTTTGGAACCACATAAACATTTCATTCACCTGTTGCATCATTTCATTTAGAATCCTCTAAGCTACTCAGGAAAAGCCTACCAAGCTACTTTTAGAGCTTTTGTTTCTCCAGTGGCTAAATAAATAAGAAGTCCTGCAGATGGATGTAGTTTTCAAAGAACCCAAAACTTTCTACCCTTTCCCCTCTTTTTCTTCCCGCACACATTGAAGGACTATTTTTACCTCCAATCCAGGAGTAGGGGTTTATTTCCTTTAGCATATGCTATTCCACCACTTGACTAGTTATTTAGATCTAATATTGAAAATAAGTAAACAGAAACAAACAAAACCACACACACACAAAACAAACAACGAACAACCCAAACAAAACCAACCAACCAAAACAACAACCTCCTTAGTCTGGAATAAATTTAATTGCTGTTCTCTCTACAAGCAACTACTTTCTTTTTCTTATATAGCTACAAGTAAAGCACCACGTAAGTATCTTAGGTTATTGCAGCCTAGCATCAAAAACTAATTATATCTACCTGTAGGGAAAAAGTGGACAGAGCCCGACAGTTCTAAATTATATGAAAAGATGTACTGAAAAATAATTGTTTCAACATTTTTGTTACAGAACACTGCTTTCTGCCCAGAAAGCCCATCAGTTCATGGAGCACTATTGCTTTCATTGGTTTCAAATATTTCAAAAACTCTTTCCCGCGCTTCTTATCCTCACTGGGCGGCAAGTTCACAGTTTTAACTGATCAGATGCTCTCAGTCACGGCAGGATATAAATTCAGGAAGCTTTCTAAGCACAGCATAGGGGCAAAATGAATGGCACTATGTGCAAGGGGGAAAAGAACAGGGCCTGAAACCATTCACATATATTCATGGTAACCCACTGCAAAGCATTCTCCTTTTGAAGAAGTATCAAACACCTGGGAGATGTAACTGGATACACTTTTCCAACTTCCAAGCACGGGTCTGGGCGGTAGAGAGGAATTAGGTTGAAAAGAAGAAGCTGGAAAAAAATGATTCAGTCAAAAATAGCTTTGTTCCCCTGAATTTTTCAACAAATGTGCAAGGAGGAAGAACTCATCTGCAAGACGACTGTGGTTCCAAGTTACTTTAGGGTGGCTTCTCCGAAGGGAAGGCTTTGCAGAAGAAAAGAAGGTTTAGGTACATACTTCCACCACCACCACCCCCCATTTCTGAGCTAATTACACTCGTCCGTTGCTCTGTAAACTGCACTAGCTTGTTGCCCAGAAGTACGAGAGACAGACCCAAACTCTCACAAGGCTTTTGTACTGGGTGCTGAAAAGTGCTGGCAACAGGAACACGCGACTTCTCGAAATCGAGTGTCGGTGCCTTTCCTTCTGCTTACAGGAAAAAAAGTTGCCACCGTTGCTGCTCTTCGTCAGTGGCGTGGGTCTCGCCCTTCAGCGACATACAAACGCCCGCTTAATCTGGAAGGGCGCCAGAAGAAGCCGCCCGAAGCTCATTGCCTTGAGGGCTGCGGCAGAGGAGCCGTGGTGCGCGCAGGCCGGGCGGGCGCTGACCGTCCCGGTCAACCCCCCGCGTCTCCCCGTCCGCGCTCTCACCGCCGACTCACCCAGCTGGAGCTGCTCGCACCGCCCGCGGGGGGTCCTCCCGATCCGGCACCGGAAAATGGCCCCGGGGTTGACCACCGAGCTGTTGGCGGGCCAGCTGGCCCGGGGGGCGCCCGCCACCAGCCTGCGGGGCAGAGAAAGAAGGCAGCGTGAGGGGCCGTGGCCGAGAGAAGGCGCGACGGGCCCCCCAGGGGGGCAACTCTGCCACAGACTCACCATCTCTCCTCGCCGTGGCGGTGCAAGAGAACCGAGTACCCGAAGAGTGTCCCGTTGCCCCCTCGGAAGAGCAGCGGGTGCTGGGTGTCCAGGTTATAGGGCCGCGCCGTCGGCAGGCACTGCCACAACAGGAGCAGCGGGGCGGCCCAGCCCGCAGTCCGCCTCGCTCTCCCGCAGCTCCGCATGGCTGCGGCCGGCCGGAGGCAGACGGGCGCCCGGCGCCGGCTTCCCGCCTCGCTCTGCTCCCCCGCTCGGAGAGAGGGCAGCGCCGCGTCCCCGCCCCTGCCCTGCCCCGGGACGGCGGCAGCCAGCGCCCTGCGCTGCCTCTGCTACCGGCAGGCCGGGCGGGGCAGCACCCCTCACAGCCCGGGGTGGGGGTGTCCCCTCCTGATAGGGGAGTCGCTTGGCCGCACCACCTCCTCCCGCACAACAGTAGCCCCTCTCCCTTCCCAGGCAGCAGGGGTCGGGTTTCTCCCCGCCCCGTCCACCCCACGAGGGTACTGCGGAAGGCAGCACAGCCCGCGGGCACTCGGAGGATATGGTCTCCGGGACCTCATATCCCCGAGCGGGTCACGGCCCTGCGGGACGTAGCCATCCTGACTTCTGTCCCCGGCAGAGCAACGAGGGGGTCGGCTCCCCTCGGCCTAGCACACCTGCCCGGAGGGCGGCGCGGGAGAGCTGCCCGTGTGCCGAACCGGCGGGCGGCCTGGAGGAGGTGGGGAGCATTTCGGCGGCAGAGGAGGAAGAGAGAACCATCAGGCTGCCCCCCAAAACTCACCGCAGCGCCTGGGCCCAGTTCAGTTTCTTGCTGCCGGAGCCTGTCTCAACCAAACACACGTCCAGGCCCCTCTCTAGGAGGGAAACTGGGTGGTGAGGCTTACATTATCCTTTCAGATTTAGAAAAAAACCCCAAACAAACAGTAGCCCTCTGCTTGTAAACCTTGCTACATCATCCCTGCACTGAGGGGGGTCTTCCTTATCACCCTCCTTTCCCACCACAGGAGCAAGGTATACGAGCCCTGAAACCAGTACCCTAGCAGCGGAGGACAGTCATAAGAATCATAGAATCTCATGAGTTAGAAAGGACCTTAAAGATCATCATCACCCACTCTGCCACGGGCAGGGACACCTTCCACTAGACCAAGTTGCTCAAAGCCACATCCAGCCTTGTCTAAAACGCTTCCAGCCCTGAGCCTGGCCTACCCCTGCTGACTCAGACACTGCTGATGACTTCTTCCTTCTGCGTGGGATGAAATCAGAGCAAGCCTCCTCTTTTTTTTTTTTTTTTTTTTTTACATTTTAGAATACCTTTTTTCACATTCCTGTTCAGTTCTTCAGTTGCTGATAAAGTTACCAGCCATTCCGCCAGACAGAATGGAAACAAAGAAAAACTTGATCATCATGAAAGAGATCTGGTACTTAGCAGGCCTTGAAAAGGTTCCCTTGATCTTAGTGAGGAGCTTTACTCTGTGTGTTTTGAAGAATCAGTCACCAACTCTTGATTTAGCTCATACTGAGTTGTGTGTGTACTGAAGTCAAAGCTGCTACTTGTACCTACAGCCTTGCCTTATTGAAAACCTGTAAATACTGGGGCTTCCCTGTTGCTGTAATAATCCATGTCTAAGGGTATTTTGATGCAGAGAAACAAGAACATAAGCATGCCTTCAAACTGAAAAGTTTAGTTACAACATTGCTTATGGTAACTGGAAGACAAATCCAGTATCATTTCAACTACTAAATATTATAGACATTAGAAATAACTGTGAGATGGTAGAGTACCATCCTCTAATGAAAATTCAGAACACAGCATTTTAAGCTTCGTGGAATAAACCCCCCTTTCATTTCCATTCAATTGATGGAAATATGTAAAGTTTAACACTTCTGCAAAATGCAGAACAACTACCAGAGCAGGACACTGAGGCAGCACAAGAGCAATATAAATCTTCTGCTACTAAGCACATGCAGATGTGTAGCTCCTTGAATGAGATCAGCACATTGAAAGATGCGATGGTTTGTCAGTCAGTCAGTCAGCAGAGTATCTTTTAAAGTCCTCATCTCTGGAAGCATCAGAGGGCTTCCCTAGATCACACTGATGTGGAGCAGTGACTGTTTAGTGTAAAGGAGTTAAACAGCTGTTATTCATCTTCCTTCCAACTACTGACATCAAAAGAGTTAAACCAATCAATTGCAGCTGTGAATCTGCATTTCTACCAGTCAGGAAGTTTTCACCATCATTCTGAAAGCAGCTAAACAAGCATGACTCAAACCTGAATTGCTGCCTTGGGGTTTAGTTGGTGGGAAATCATAACCACCCTGACCACTTAGCCAGTTTCAGGGGACTTTTACGCTTTTCGCAGAGTTCATTGCAATTCCTGGGTTCATTTCTTATTCACAAAAATGGGCACAAAGCTCTATCCCTTTAATGATGGGGGACAGTTTCGCAGACACCTTTCCCCTTGCAAGGTTATGACCTACACATCTCTGTTCTTCTACTCTCTCTCAAGACCAATCTTCAGTCTATCATTTTGCAAATAGCTGATGCAAGAACCATGTGACTGCATCTGGACAATCTCTTCGCAGCTGTATTTCTAACCTCTTGGGAGAACCCCACCCTAACCCTTCATTAGATGAATTGTTCCTTGCGCTTGGTGTTGTACCTTCTCAGTGAGTGTCACATAGGCAAGGGGTAAATGTGTGCAAGGTGCTCATTGTACTCAAAGACAAATTACCGTATTGCTGGGAGAGTTTAGGGAGAGACACTGATTAAAGTTATAGGGACTTTGTAGAACCTCCAGTCTAGTGGCCCCTGAACTGCTAAAGGCGGCACTGAGCTGGTAGCAGGGATCCTAGCTGACAAGAAAAGGTAGATCATAAATCTCTGGGATTCAGTTATTGGCACATAAATAGCTCCTTACACGATGCAGATGACAATTGTATTGTACCTCATCTGTCAAAAGGAAATGTGGCTGTTTTCTCCCAGACTTTGCTAGAGTAGATGTGATCATGATCCACCAGACATTTGTGAAATCAGTGGAACGTAAATCTACTGGTGTGAGAAATCCACATTCTGATAAATATTTGAGGTTCTTAATACCAACCAGGTGCAGGACCAGGCAGAGAGCAAAATCAATGCACAACTGACAAACTGGTGTACTAGAGAGAGAACTTGAGTTTTATTAGGAAAACTTGCAGAAAAGGTGGAACCAACACTGGAAGCCAGAGTACGCCTATTTACAAAGGAAATATGTATTTATATATATAAAGTTATCCTGAAATAATAAAAATAAATTATTCCCAAAACATCTCTCCACTATAAAATCTGGACAGCACCTCTCCCATAGTCCTCTGTGAGTTAACAAAGCTAGAAGCAAAATATCACAGTGACTTGCTCTTCTGCTTGACATTGATTTGCCATCTAAGGCAATTTCAGAGGAGCAATTGGGTTGGTTTGTTAAGTGACAAAGTATATTAGTCCATAGTCTGGCAAGCATTTTTTATAGCAGATGCATGCACTTCATCTGACTGTCCTCATCTCTTGCTGCTCACTCTTGAATCATACCACTGCCTCAGTTATGCTGAGACTGTTCTGTGTCTGAGCAGTGAACCGGATCAGACCCTTCATGTACACGCCTTCTTTCAGCTGTGTCTGTCCTTGGTCTCCTTTGTGTCATGTAGGCCTACCACTGCTTATGAAAGTGTCTCCAAATCTACTCTCAATTAGAAAAAAAAAAAAGATCAGCAGTTGGTTTCCTGTTTTTAATTAGAAAGGGTTGAAAGTTTCATTTTGAAATTTTTGATGTATTTAAGTAGATGTATTTTAAATTTATCTTTTCTAAACATTTGTAATTCACTGAAACAGAAAATCAAGGGTTTTGGTCAGACCAGAACTGTCTTGTTTTTCTTGTTTTCTGCTCCCCAGTGGTCTAAAAAAATTATTATTCATACCCTGTCATCTGAGAAATTATAGAAGGTAAATATAATATTACACTTACTGCTAAGAGTCTCTTCAAGAACCTTTATCTTCCCTCTAAGATACGTGAGCTTGCACAAAGAGGATATATTGTCCACTGACAAGTATAATTAAGCACAGATGTCTGAGACACCAAAATGAAGCTAATATTAACAAGAGTCTTAATTTTTATCATTTTGCTTATGTTCTTTTTAGAGATCTGAATTTCTTTGGAATCAGTTAAAGAGGAAGAAGCTTCTCATTTAATTGATAAATTATGTCTTCACACTCATGTGCTGTCTTTTTAGGAAATACTTTAAAAAAGTTTTTTCTTCCCTTGAATACCTCTGCTGGTGAAATAAAGACAGGCTTTCAAAGGAGCTTTCCAGTATTTAAGCTTATAATGGTGTCATACAGACAATGACTATGGCAACCTGACTATGAGAAGTAAACAACAGATCATTGTAGCTAACACCAGCTTAACTAATGACTCCATTGGTTTACAGATAGTTAAGACTGAAAATCAGTTGTTGTATGTGTATGTGTGATTAATGCATTGAATATCCTTTTTCTTAGAATTTTGTCTAAGATTTTCGAGTTGCAAGACCAGATGCAACCATAAATGATTAGTTTTGAGTGGAGCTGGGCAATAACCTCTTTTTTCATCCCAAAGGAATTGCCGAGCTTTTGAAACTTTCCCATCTCAAATTCAAAGAGTGTTTTCATGTGCCATCTCTGTCTTTCATTGCAGAAGTGTGAATCAGCACAGTTGTAGCATTTTTCATTATTTTTACTTTCTAAAACAAATATTTTAGGTCTGATACGAATAGTTTAGGTCTGATACAGTTATTGTGACATGAAAAGTAAATCTGTATGTTCAGAGAATTTAAACATAAAAATTATTTAATTTTCCTTTTTTTCCCCAAAATGAATAATTTCTTTAAATTGTCCCTTTCCTGCAATTATTTTTCATTTCAACATATTAATCTCTCTACAGAAAAAAAAATCCTGACCATCTCTTGATATTGTGAGTTTCTATTTTTTACATATTTCTATTCTTCCATAGGTTCTCTATGTCTGCTGAAAAGACTGGGTGCAATGGGAAAGGAACAGAATCCCAAAGCATTTTGCCTACATTTATTTCTTAGCTGCAAAGCAACTGTAAGTTAAACATTTGTCTGTTGCTTCTGATAGGCATGATAAACCAGAGGACAAGCTAAAAGTGCAAGCTTTGGTTATTTAACCAAAGCAGACCAAAGTAGATATTATGTCAATACAATGAGACCATTGTTACATGGGACTGCCTTAATAGCTGTTACTTTCCAAAGGTGTCCATTCAAGGACACTTGACTGACTGAATATTTTGAGAGGAGCGGGGGAGATTTTTGCTCTCTATCTCTTTTCTTTTTACATTTTTAAAAGTAATTTGTAACAAAAGATATGCATGGTAAATGACTGGTGAAAGTTGGACAATTAATAGTTTAGAATCTGTGGGTCAAATGCTGCTGAGGCTGAAAGGATAGGAAAAGTGAGCACTAGGAAAAGAGTGCCCAAATTATGAAGAATTGTGTGTGGAGCATGCTCTTTCAGCAGTGACAATGGCTATGTTTCAAATAGGAAACAAACTCAAAAGACCCCCTTATTTCTTGAAAAAAAAAGGAAAAACAAAACAAAACAAAACAAAACACCCCCCCCCCCCAAAAGCCAAAACAAAACAAACACAAAAACAAAACAAAACAAAAAAACCCCAAACTCCAAGAAACCAAACTGAAACAGTGGTTGAAAGAGAACTGTTGAAAGAAAACATCTGGAGGAAATGCCAGTCCAATTTCAATCTTGTCTTCAGGATAGCATAACTTACATTTTCCAGGATGTGATACTGTGCTTCATCAGACAACATCACAATGAGGTCATACTTCTGAATATGGACTCCAGGTCACCTTTATGATACATGGTAATCATTATGTCTGTTTCTACTTCCTGAGAGAGTATATTAGAAATATTTCTCATCCATTGCTCATTTCTTTGATGCTAACATGGAATCCTAGATATGCATAAAAAGTATTACTTCACAAACTCCAAATCTGTGTGAGGACAGAAGCAGGCATCTCCAACCAGGAGCCAGCCCTGAGATGTCAAAAGAGTTGCAGAGAAAATCCTAAGAAAAGCCACAGTTAAATCCAGGACAAAAATATGGTAAGAAGGAATTATGGTAGAAGGCACTAAAAATTCAGTGATTTTGTATAGCCAAATGCAATGTGAAACTTCTGGAATTTTTCAGATGAAATGAAGAAAAAATATTTTTCTAGCTTGTTATGCATGTTATGTATGTATATTAATATTGTTCTATCATTTCTACCATGCAGTTTCTTAGTAAAAATATCCATGCCCCATAATTAGTCTCCATGGATTTATTAACCGCTTTAAAAATTAAGGAAAACAAAAACTTTCTGGAAAGCTATCAGGGCTGTTAAAATGTTGACTTAAAATGTCCTTGATACTGGCATTACCTTCATAAGTGTCTTACCTATGATTTTATAGTAATCAGGTCCAATAAAAGTTTAGACCCTCACATTTTAAATGTAAAGAATTTTTGTTGGCTTGCAGGAACAACACTAATTAGAGTATCACTGTCATGTAGTCTACAAGAGAGGGTTTTTTTAAGTTACAGTCTCATATTCAAAGAACACACAGGGGTATTGAGACCAGGCAGAAAACAAAGTATGTAGAGAATATACTATTAAGAGTTCATCCACATTTTTGCTGAAATAGGCTGCGTCTATTTTCCTGGGTTTTATTTACATAATAGTAATAAACATTGTTACAAGTTACAAGTTACAGTGTTGCAAGTTATTGCTCTAAAACTTGGAAAGAAATGAAACAATGAGCTTGTGTCCTACTTAGAGAAGTTTCTCTGAGTTGTCTCGGCTCTGTTTTAGATTACTACATGTAGTAGTTTTAGTGTTTTCTTTTAGATTTTCATTTTGACACATCCTAATTCTCAATTTCTTTCTGAAACGTTGGAATCATCATGGGATGTATTTGAAATGTATGTAGCCTTTTGTGTCATTGCAAACTCTACAGACTGAATACCTGATATACACGTATGAGCTGTGTACAGAGGTAGTTTAATCTCATATTCCCATGGGTATGACTTCTGTTGCAAGATGGACCTGGAACTTTCATAGCATACTCTTATACTCTTTCATTAACTTATTCTAAAACTTACACACACTATACACATAGGGATCTGGTCTAAAAAAAGTTATTCTCCTTTTTCAGGGAGTGTTTATCATACCTGAGCGGGTGCCCCACAGTATAGTCTGTACTGAGAACGCCCTGACTCCATCTCTCCTCCTGTTATCAAAGAATATTGATATTCAGCTCTTTGTTTCTAAAATATTTCACTACCAAATCAATACTGTGTTACAGCAACACAATAAGCAAGATGCAAAAGCTTCAGCAAAAGAAGCTTCTTATAAAAACAGTATTATATAATAATCCTAAGAGATCAGTGATTTCCTAAGGAAGGAGTAAAATCTACCACGTTTTTTCCTTTTAATGAGACAGTACTTCCAAAAGTCAAGAAAAGGCTATATGTCTGTCTTCCACATAACTGCAGCTTGTCTCCAACTAAGCATGCTCATCTTTTTCTTTGTGGGGGAGAAGTGTAAAGATGTATGTATCAGTTATTTTATGACACATGCATAAATGTTTCTATAGGAGCAGAATAAACAGTGAAACTGATTATTTAATAACTCCAATAGCACAGATGATTCGGAAAATCACTGCTGTCCTTGGAGGACCACGCAAGCACGTGTTCAGCTGCAACACAGCCCTGAATTTTAGTGAACTTCATGTTCAGCTCACAGATGAGTATCTCGATTAGAAAACTCAGCGACTGAATTGGTACCTGCTCCTGGCTTTTGCTTTGCAGCTGGTTCCCCAGCTGTATTTGTTTTCCCCAGCTCCTGCACCAGAAGGTTCGAGGGGCAGCCAAGTCCTGCCATATTCCCCACGCTCTGCTCCCCGCGAGGTCGGGCTTAACTGGGACCTCTTTCCGTGGGAGCCGCAGTGCCTTTAACGGGTGGTTCCCGACTGTGGCGGGCGCCGCCAGCGTGCGCGCGGCCTCTGTGCGGGGAGACACCTGTGGGGGGAGGCTCGAGGCTGCTCGAGCCAAGCACAGCCGCGTTCCGCCGGTTCCCGCCGGATCATCCAGGGGCTCTCTGCTCACTTGGCCGATCAGCAAAGGTGGTGGCACCTTTGAAACTGTCTAGCAAAGGGCAAACCGCTGCACTGACAGTGAGGTGTGAGGAAGAAGAGGGCGAGAAACAGCCGGGGAAACACGTTGGAGCTGGTTCTCCTGACTGGAACTGTGGCCATGGAGAACTCACACTGTAGGAAGTGGTCCTAGCAGGAATTGCACCTATGCTGTAGGAGGTTCTCCTGACAGGAACTGTATCCCGTGGAGATCTCATACTGTAGCATGTTCTGACAGGAGTTGTGGCCCTGGAGGGGCTGCACTGCAGCAGGATCTGATAAGAACTGTGGCCCATGGAAAGGAACTGCAGCCCGTGGAGAAAACCCACGCTGGAGCTGGGGAAAAATGTAAGAAGAAAGGAGAGACAGAGAGGGACTGTTAGGTACTCACAATAACCCCATATTCCCCATCCCCCTTGCACCTCTTGGGTGTGGCTGTGGGTTGTAGAGAAGCTAGGAATTAAGGAGTGAAGTTGAGCTGGAGAAAAAAAGTTGTGGTCGTGGGGAAGGTGATGTTTTAATTTGTCTGTTTCTCACTCTCCAGATCTATTATAACTGGCATGAAATTATTTTTCCCGAAGTAAATTTTTCTTTTTCTGACAATGGTAACCTGTAAGTGATCCCCTTGTCTTTATCTTGACACAAAGCTTTTTCATCATACCTTCTTCCCTTGTCCTATTTTGAAAAGGGGGAGAGCGTAAGCAGCTAGTTAGGTGTCTGTCAGCCTGAGAAGGTCAACCCACCACAAAGTTTGACACCTTTTCCAATTCCACAATACTGCTTTCAGTGTAAAGGGACTAAGGCTGTGAAATTTGAGGTATAATCAATATTCAGGGTATAAGTTAATGGATTTATATGATATAATGAAAATGTTCTCTGTTTAATTCTCTTTCTTTCCTAAAACTTCATTTTGTGCTTTTTTTTTTTAACTTTTTTTTTTTTTTTTTAGGTACAGATTACCATGAGAGTCGTGATGAAAGAAGGCTTAATGAAAGCCTAGTACCTGCAGAAGAATCTAGCTAGTTCTTCATAACTAAGCGGTATGAAACCACACATTATTTGATTTTTCCAAACTTCAAAGTGATGTGGATTTTCTGATATGATATATACACAAATTATCCAGTTCTTGGTTACACAAGTTACCTCCCTGGGGCTTAACAGCTATTACAAGCTCAGTATTATACTCTGTGATCATGCCTGTGACAACCCTTCCCTACCTGTCTTTACCATGAGAATCCTCCCTGGGCTGTACAGAGGGTTGAAGAGTTCAAAAAGGGCTGAGGATCTTGTCCTAAATATGTGAATTTGTATCAGTTTTTGATAAGTCAAGAATTTACAGTATAGTATCTGTTACATAATGATTAGAGATATGAAATTACATCATAGTTTTAGGAACAAAGGATTTTATCATTTTGGGAACAGTACAGCCATTTTTTTATGGTCTGTCACAATTTTAGAGCAGTTGGGAAGATGTACTAATAAAAAACTCACACCTATATTTAAGCATCATCATAAGCCATATGTGATAGCACTCAAAATTGTATTTAAAAAGTGATATGGGTATTAACCTACCACATAAGAAGAGAGCAAAAATAACTTGAGTTTTCTTCTGTCTTGTGATTTATCTGAACCACAGTTTTCTCTTTATTCTCACAGTCAGGATTATTTCATGTACACAAACTGACCAGAAATGAGCATGCAGTTTGCATTATAGACATGCCTGTGGGATAATAAGACATAATATCTTTTTTGAGAAATGAGTGTTGCTTTATCTAAAAAAAATTGTTCTGCTTGCTGAGATCACAGAAGGCAGCTCGGAGAAAAGTAAAACCGAATTTAAGTGTCATCACAGATGGGTAAAAATAAGATGTTGTATATGCTTTTTCTGTAGCAAAGACAAAATTGTATGTTTCTCAGAAAAACAAATTCAGATCTAGAGCTAACAAATGCTAAATGTCTTCAGCATGTCTCTGTAACCCTCAGTAGCCATAAAAGCCATTTGGCATTTCACTTAATAAAGCAGAGATTTACCCATACTATTTATTATTTAAGTTTAGACTAAGTTTGAAATTTTAGCTCTTTTAATAGCTGGTGGAGTTTTTCTATTATTTTCAAGTAGGCCACAATTTTACCCATCTGTGTATTTGTCTGGGACTGTGTGAAGATTGAAGTATAATCATTAGATAGAATCAGATTCATGTGCTTTGCAGTGGTTTGTTTATTTCTTCAGTTTTTCTGGCTAATGAAAATAGATACTCTAATTAAAATCGCCACAGAAATTGACATATTTACATCATATGATGACATAAATATTTGTCACAATGTATGAAAAACAGATTATTTATTTAAATGAGTTTTCCCATTTTTTTCTATTTTGAAATGATACAGTGTATTACAATGTCTTTATCATATCAGTATCATCAATCTTCTGTTTTGTAAAAAGAAGCTACATATTCTTGTAATATTGTACATCTCTTTCTGAACAGACATTTTATCTGCTATAAGTGTATAGCAATTACTATGAGGAACAAGTGACTATACATGCTCCCTCATGTCCCATTGATTCACGTGCTGACAACAAAACTTTTAAAGTCAAGAGAAAAGGTCTTTACTGACATAAAATGTATGAAAATAGAGAGTTAAAAAGGTGGTCAGCAGTTTAAAAAAAACCCAAACAAGTTAAAGGCTGAATTTGCTTGTGGTTATTTTATCTGTTCCAGAAAATTTTGACTGTTTTGCCACTTAGTAATTTTTAAAGTTAATAGCTTTTCTGAAATGGTAAGTAAGGGTTACATAAGAAAATCTAACAATCAACCATATTTTATATATTGGAAAACTTCTGAGTTCGGTATATCTCTGCGTGAATACAGTTATAGCCTTCTGAACCCAACTGGATCATGGGCAGAGATGTCTGCATTGCTTTTCCATCTTTCTTCTTCTCTAGACCCAGTCTTTTATTTACTTCCAGTTTTCAAGACCAGTAATATCTACATTTTTTTAAAATTAAAAATCCAGTTTAGGTTTGTGTCATCTCCTTTTTCAGAACCTTTTTGAATATTTACATTATTGGCCGCTTGTTTGTGTTTCATGGTTTAGATTTTGCAAATGTCATTAGATGTAGTTTATGAAGGCTGTGAAATAAAATAGCTGTAGTTTTATATATTTTGGGGGGGGCCTGATGTTTTGAAATTAAGGAAGCCACAGGTGTCAGTCCAGTAGTAGTACAATTCTGCTCCAAATAAGATACTTGGGTTCACTCAGTTTGATATACCCATAAAATGCCCTGTAATCCTTTTACATAGAAAGGGTGAACCTGAAATCATTAGTAATTATTGTTGGACTTCAGATTTATGGTCGATGAATAGGGAAGAATAGAACAATCCAAAAAGTTAATGGTAGTAGAAGGCTGCTTTCCACAAAGGAAAAGAATTGCAGCTTTTCAAATATCGTCTGTGTTTAAAGGAACAAGTTGACTGACGGAAAACTCAGTGCAAATGGTAGTATTCCCTGAAGCTTGTTTTATTGGTTTGCTCTTCTAGAAACTGCTTTCTGAAATGAACTTTACTTTTTTTTTTTTTTTTCTGCTGTTAAGTATAAGCAGTAGATAACTGTTCACAAGGGATGTTGCTTTTCTCTCATTTTCATTTTGTTTGTACAAAAGATAAAGCAAAAAGTATTTGCATTAAAATTTCAAAGAAAAAAATGTCAGCTGGAAACAAAAACATTTCACTTAACAATCATTAACTGTTTGGGGTCTGTTACTGTGATGAGTCTTTTAAATACAGGATGATAGATATAGAATGTAGATACAGATGTAGCTATGGATACGGATGTATACATACACACATATACTCATGAAAGTGAAAATGCTATCCTAAAGGGTTTTAACTGCTGCCTATGCATCTTTTAAAGTCTACAACACGACAAATTGTATATTTCAACAAGAACTGTAGTTACTGGAAAGAGAATGTGGCAAGAACCATGATGCTTACAAGTGGGGAAAGGCCTGTTTAAGTCTGGTGGTATCTGAAGGACAGATTCATAAGCAAAAGGAAGTGGCATGCATAGTTCTGGTATTTGGATCAACACTGCAGCTCTGGACATAATCAGTTGAGCACAGGGTCTGACTTCAATAGATGCATGTGTAGGAGTGAGTAGCTGTTTACCATCTTAGTCTATAACAGCCAGCAGAGCATATAAGGACCTGTGACTTGTAGAGAAATATACCATAGTAAATAATGCAGAGCATATATTAAAAACTTTAAGATGCATCAATACAATTTTTTAGGCAGACTGCAGCCTTACTCCATGTCTCAAAGCTAAATAGTATGTGCCTGAGGGATGATTTGGGATGAGAGGTCAGTGGAGTTAGGCTGATTTAAACTAGCTGATAATCCCCTATGGTGAATTATTTCCAGTCACTCCTTGAGCAATAGATGTATTTTTATCTTTCTAAAATATTTTCCTCTCCACTTGTCTCTGTTCAGCAGTGATTGCTGACATTAAATATTTGAGAGCAATTTTGCCACAAGTAAGGGCCAGCTTCAGTGACAGATGAAGTTTTCCCATAAACTTGTGTGGATAATGCAATTTAAATGGACAGTACTCAATCTTAGTGGCATTTCATGTTGATCATAATTACAGTTACTTTTTAGAGAGTATTTCTGTAGTCTTTGCACAGACAATCTCTGCAACTCAGAGCGTTTGCATACCACGCAGCATCTGGCTCAGTTTTTACAGGATCTTAACAGATGCAGTTAGGAACAATATACAACTCCCCGAAGTCTAAAAATAGTTGTATTCCATTAATCTCTTATGCTATAATCACTATCCCATACAAAAATAGTAATCATATGGCATTGGAAATGTCTCTGAAAAATTAGAGGAAATACCCACAGCAAGTAGCCACTGAATCTTTTATTTAACAAAGAGGAACTATTAGATGTAGAGAATACTTAAAGAAATACAGAGCATTGGAATAGACTCCCCAGAGAGGCTGTGGAGTCTCCTCTGGAGACTTTCAAGACCTGTCTGGATGCATTTCTGTGTGATCTGCTCTAGTTTTGTCCTGCTCTGGCAGAGGGGTTGGACTTGATGATCTTCAGAGGTCCCTTCCAACCCCTAACATTCTATGATTATGTGATTCTGTGAAATCTTTGTGTCAGAATTGTTTTAACTCATGTCGGAAAGATTTTGAATATAAAATCAACCCTCTGTATAAAAGATGTAAATGAGATATTTACTTAAATGATTGGTAAGATTTGGCCTGCATTGTTTTATGGTAAGGAACTTAAAAAATTGCTTCTGTTTTCTTTATATCAAAAAGAAAGCAAAATATGTTTCATTTATGTCTGCAGTACAGATATACCATTGTAACATACTGGAACGAAGTCTAACTTCATTAAGCCATATGTTGGACTCATACTTTTAGTTCTTCCACAAAAGTATCATTGACTGAAGTGAATGTTTTGCCTGAATAGATGGAAGTCTGAGACATCAGGATGAAAAGCCTGATAAAACAGAATGCTTACAGTAACTTTATAATACATATAATGTCCCACAACTGTAAGGAACTCCCAAGTGCAAATCATGTGCAACCCTTTCAGATCCATGCAGCAGATCCAAAGTTAAATTCCATCTTCTTCAAGGTAATTGCTGAAAAGAAGAAATAAGTAGGCACTGAAAAGTCTTCAGCCAGCCATTCATCAGTAAAACCATGTTTTGGGATGTTGTAGAGAGAATCTTAAAGCTAGCATTTGTCTATGTTTTCCCTTTCTTCTGTCCCGAAGTTTTGACTGGCAGGAAGAGAGGAATATGGCTGTTGTCTGAGATTCCCAGGGCTCCAGGAGGACTCTGGGCTATAGCTGTTGAAACAAGTAACCACTAGTATCTTAACCACTAGTAGGTTACACCCACTGGACTAGTAACCACTATGTATAGTTGTCGGGTAAACATGTAGCAAGATGGAAAACAAGCAAAATTAAGCACAGCATTAGGTATGACTCTTCAAGTTAATACAAATGCCAGTGGCTTCAGGCCAAGTGTGAACCAGGTGTCTGATACAGTGGGCTGTTGAGGAAGGATATAGTGATTCCAGCCTACACATATAAGTAATTGAATGAGGACAGGCTCTGTGGATATTGTAGATGAACAACATCAAGAACATGTCTCCCCTGTTACTTGAGACTTTCATGTTAAGGAAAAAGGAAATGAAAACTGTGTTAGGCAGCACACTCAAACCGGAATGAGCTTTGAAATCTGAGGCTCCATATATTACCAGCAAAGATGTCTCTAGTTAGTCAGATTTCCTCTGGGAAAAAAAAATAGTTCCTGAAATTAGATCTCTGTCTAACCACTTAGATATTCAAAAGGTAAACTATTTTGAGGTATGCTCAATTTTTATGGAACAGAGATCATCTCATTAATATCTAAATAACATGTGATTTAAGTGATCTATCACATATAATTATGAGATAGCTGTATATTTCAGATAATCCACAGACAGTAATTTGTTTGAACAAACAGTGATGAATAACAAGCAAATTCTTCAAGATCATTATTGGTTTGTGGTTCAGCTTTAACACGGAAAATGACATGTAAGAAACAAAATGGTAGTTTTGAACAGTTCATCCAATTCTTCTAAAAGGCTTCTTGGGGAAAAGATGGCAATGGCTTTATTCTCATTTTCATCGATTCATTTGTGTATTGTGAATAACTCATAGATACCAAATCAGGAATGTGCTTCCTTACAACATGAGCGACTCTAGCTGTGTGTACAATAAAACATTCTTTGAGGACAGCATTATCCAAAAAGCCAGATGTATTATATTTTCATATTTGCTTTTCTTGTCACTTTAACATCATTAGAGTTTTCATTTCCTAAAGGTTTTTGTTTTCATTAGCAAGGTACTCTGGAGAGCGCTCCAAATTATCTGACATGCTTTAAGGAGTGTCTTTCTGAGATTTCAGGAATTTAGAATGAAAGTCCTAGAATCTGGGATGTGTACAGTAGCATAAATTGTTAACATTGTTTAATCATGAGTACTGAATACAACATTCAGCCAATAGCTAGCAATGTTGTTTGTCTTTTATCTGTATTACACAAGTACGCCCTGTCATCTATTGTATAGCACACAGCTCTCTGTCAGCCATCCTTGACTGGGAAATTGGTTGCATGTCAAATCTTTGCTTAATCCTTTTTATCATCTTGTGTTAGAGAAGTAGCAGACAGTAGGGATATTTACCTGCTCCTTTTGTGAACCCTGATCCTTGATGACATGCCAAGGTCAAGTGTGCTGTGATATCCGTGCAGAATCAGATTTTCTTCATATATGCACAGCTTTCAACTCCAGAACTATCAACTGCAGCCCCATAGAAATGGGATTTCTCCTATTGTCCAGTGAATTAGGAGTGCTATACACTGCTGTATCTCAGTTATCAGGATAGAATATGGTGGATTTTTTACAGATTTGTATACCCTAGTGCAGATTTTACCCAGATACAAATTTTAGGCCAAATGTATTGGGGAAAATGCCTCTGAAAGAAAAAGCACCTCTTCTGCTACTGTTTTCTGTCAAGTTGTTAATCTACACTAAACCAGTCCTCAGTTTTGTGATCTTCTTTCAATGCAGATTAGGAAGTTCTTGATCTGAAAGTGCAGCATAAAATAGAAAACTAAGCAGGTTTCCTCCTCTATTATATTCTATGAAGTGTACTTTCTACTTTACTGCAAATGTAATTTCTTCCCTACTAACTGAAGTATGTTGTAATTGCACTCATGCTCATACCATGTAGCATACTACAGCAACACCAGGAAGGTAAGGCATTTTGGTTTTTTTTATTAACTATGACAATGTATAACTTATGCATATGAGAAATATGAAAGGACTATATCTAAGCATACTTCTGAATAAGAAAGACGAACTTGTATCTGCTGTTCGGTAGTTACGATACTTTTCTCATCTCTTTTATGCTGAGAATATTTAAAGCAACAGAACCAAACCTAGGCACTTAAGGAATTAAGTTTGATTTGTAAAATTCAGCAAAACCAGATCCATCCTGGGGATATAATTCCAAATATTCATGCTTCTTTTGGTCTTCCTGGAAATGCTTAAAGTAGGAATAATTTTCCTGTGGGGCTTGTGGAAAATAAAACTTGCTCGCTGTTAGGAGTTTAGATTCTGGAGCTAATTTCTTAACTAGATTTTGTAAAATGAATTTGCTAATAGTTAGTAAACAGTCTTGGAGGGGTAATAAGAGGACAAATGCATTCTCAGCAGATTAAATGAACCATTTCTATTTGTATACCTCTTTCTGGCCTCCTCAATAAGTGTGGTTTGAACTTCCTCAAGCTCCTCATGCTCAAATAAGCATAGATACAAGTTAGCTTATGTTTCCAATGATGTGTTAGAAAAAAGGCTCCTGTCTTGCAAACGTCTTTTTTCAATGTGAGCGGACACTAAATGATATAAAAGGCACTAAGGAAGGTGCAGGCAAGTCAGCAGTTCAACCTGTACAAAGCAGGGGAAATTGTGAAGCACCCAAATTTAAAACTCCCATTTAAGTACAGCAATATTTATGCAACAGGAATTGCTGTTTACAAACAGTACAATATAATTGCCCATATGCTTTAGAAAGTTTGAATATATATATTAAAAAAAAAAATTCTATTTCCAGTTTTGGTGACATTTTCTAAGGAAAAGGAGTAGAGGGATTGAAAGTCCTTTTTCAAATTAGTTTTACTAACGCTTCTTTTTGATTAGCAATTCTTTGTTCCTACTGTCTTCTAATTTACTTTAAGTTATGCCTTGAGAGAATCTTAACTGTGATGTCCTATTGTGTGAATAGCTGAGTACTTCTTGAAAAGATCCAGGGAACAGATACCATTCCACTTTTCCACAAGGCCTGGAGAATGTGGAGGACTGAGATTGCTAACATTTTCATTCTTGTACACCTTGGGAGTGGGATAAAATCTCCTGAAGGAGCCTGGATGTAACTCAGAGACTTTAATTACATGAAACAACAATAAATCTGTTAGGGAATAGTTTCACTAAGTTTTAGTTTTAATTTGATACTTTCAGAAACATCAACTCAAATGAAAGTAGGAGCTGAAAAGTGTACAAAATCTAGTTGCTTATCTTATTCTAGTTGACTTCTTCTACTGCAACCACAAGAATATTTTCATTACACCACCTAGTTCATGTTAGCAGATAAATTCAAAATATACTTTTTTCCCATTTGTTCCCCCTTATATTTGCTTTCAGTATCAGTTCAGTGCAGTTACAGAGCTCTCTTTCACAATCCAACAGCAATGCTTTGCACAAGACCTTTCTGTAGAGGTTCTGGTAACCGGAAGTTTGATGTAAACAAAGTCCAAACAGAAAAGAGCTTTGCATTTACATGCATGGTTGGATCCTGACAGGCAAAGGAAGGCTTTTTCAGAGAAAAACAGTTATGGTTTGCTATTAATATGTATTTTATTTCATATGACTGGAAATATTCTGCTGTTATATTCCAATTCATAAGAACAATTACTTTCTAGTTAAGTATTTAAAGTGATTTTCTGACTTGTTTTTCCCCAGATCTTTAGCTCCTGGGAGCTTTTTAGAGATACAGCCTAATATCCCTTAAATGCCTTTGAAACTCTTTGGTTAATTTAATATACTCTTTTCCATGTCTCTAGTGTAATTTACTTGCAGCAAACAAAACTTTTTTATAGCATGCAAACATACAGTCTCTGAAAGTTTTATTTGAAGGATTATTCTGTTGTCACACAAAGAAAAAAAAGAAAATGTAATCAATACTCTATTTACTGGTCTTGGATAAGAACATAAAAATGGTGAGAATATTTCTTAAGCAAATAAAATTTATTTCCAGCTGCCTATGGGGAAAGGAAGGCTTAAAATCCTTTAGCTATTCCTGAGCAGAGAAAGTGCTTATAAATGAAAGTTAAATATGAAGTCAGTAAAGAACAAAGAGACTATCATATGTAAGTGATAAAGTGGGCTGAATTCCGAAGGACACGATAAAAAATGTGTGGGAAAATGAGATAGAGAAAGAAGTTCATGATCTCTGGTATATAATATTTTTCTGATGTGTTCAGAGGTTGTGTCAGAGTTGTTAGATACAATTATGGTTGCTATCAATAGAAATTAAGATGAAGTTAGATAGTCTGAAAGAAAAGGAACAATTTTCTAACCCACAGGTCTGGGCATGTCACATACCCCTGAGTTAGAAATGGAACTAGGTGGAAGCAGTCTGAGATAAAGGCTTCAGTACCTGCAGCCCCCCTAAAATGTATGGAGATATCAGCTTGCATGAGTACATGGAATAAATCTAAAACAATACAAGCCATTTTTGTTTTGAACTAGAATATATGAATGCAGCTTATTTATCCAAGAGATGTTCCCAGTTACCTACACCAGTCCATTTCCTCTCTGAAGAGAAGATATTGTATAATCAATAATCTGAAGTATGTGCATTATTACATCTAGTTGGGGTTATCTACATGATAACCTCCTACCCCACATGAAAAATGTCCAGATGACATCTGCTGTAAATATGATTCTGGTACTGAATAGGAATCAGATATGGAGAAAAAAAAAGGATAGAACATGTGGAGGCTGATCTGGTATTTCCTCAGTTATCTAGCATTTTTTAATTCTGTAAGTACAATACATTAGCATTAGATGGAAAGAGGAATGAAGGACACACAAGAAGACATTTCATCTGCAAATAAATTATATTTGGGAGGTAATACCTCGCTTGCTCACAGATGTTACTTCTAATAAAATGTTTATTTTTTTGCTTGCTATAACAATTGTTATGTTAATTAACTGTTTTGTAACAAAGAAAGCGTAATGAGAACAAACAGCACGAGCATTTTTATAAAGTTACTTTCTTAAATATTTATAAAAATATTCTGGATAGCTACTGTATTAAATTGCCACCCTTTCTAATAAATAGAACATAAGTTCTGTAATTATGTGATTTTAAATTGTTTAAACAGTCCAGATAAATGGTGGAGGTGAGACCCTGGAGTTTTCCCATTGAATTCAAAAGAGACTTGGCTACTGCTGAAAACCCTTAATTCAGTATCCATGACATACATGCGGAAAGGAATGTAATATGAAACTACCACTGTTGTGAGAGCAATTTTTACTGTGATATAAGGGGCAACTTAATAAAGAAAGGAATTCAGAAATCAGATGGAAAAGCTAGAGAGAAAAACTGTCTTAGTCACAAGCAGAAGTTACAGGATCTGGCCAGAAATTTTCTGTCAGAGTCCTTTTCTGCTGAAAGTTGCATTAGTTCAGTCAAACAATTATTTTCACTGGGGAAATAGAGAAGAAAGATGCAATTCCTTGGATTTGTGAAGCCTTAAGTGGTCATGCAGCAGAGCCACTGTAGACTCAGGGCTGCCTCAAAGAGAGGGACTTGGCCCTGGGGGAAGCTTATCCCCTATGTCCTGGGAACTTTGGTCACTGCAGAGCTGCTGCCTTTCTGAGTAGGAGGGCTGGAGCCCTACAGAACTGGGTGACCTGCTGAGAAAGTCAAATGGGCCACCCTGTCCTTAGGACCTTGCTCCATGGTTTTCCACTCATCCCCTTCATAACGATGCCAGGGGGTCAGATGATTTAATAAGGCCATTGTTGGCTTTTCCTAACAATCCAACTTAGAAATCAATAAATTATGGAAAAATAGTTCACCAGGGGCACACTTCCTCAGAGGTCCAGCCCCATGCAGTGGATGAGCCAGAGGTGGGTGTACTATGCCTGGAAGGCTGGGTGGGTGTGTTGCATATTGGAGTGAGCATCATGCTCCCTTGAGTTGTGGGGGAAAGGCCTTGGCTTTTGTATGTCTGCACAAAAGTGTTGTGGAACAGAAATACTACAACAGAAATCACCATCTACATGCTATACGCATTCTGTTTAGTAGACAAATTGGAGATTTTATGCCACTGAGTTGATGTGGTTCGGTTGTTGCTGCTCTCTTAATGCCCTATGACAGACTGAAATAAGCTGATAATCCCAAACCTGACCGGAATGGACCTTCAAATATCTTATTTTCCTCTTCAAAGTTTCAAACAATTCAACTACAGAATACATTTACTCAGTGTCTTTGTTTATTCGGAAGATCTGTTGCTGCTTAATTTTTAAAGAGAATTAAACAACAGATCAGTATTAAAATATTTAAAAAATATATAGCCCAGGAAGGAAGGGACTTCTGACATTATGATTGCTTAAGTTCTGAGCCAGAATTTGGCAACTCTTCTACTATTTCTAATATTTGGGATTTATTTTCTGTTATATATGAGAAGAAACAGATGTTTTCCACTACCAACATCTGATCTGAGTGTGAGGAATTAAGGGCATTATATACTGTCAAAGCATTGAGTGGTATTTAACCATGCAGACTCCTATTGTGGCAGACCTAATGTGGTAGTCAAGTGTCTATAAATAATACATAAATATTTAAGGAAACAACTTAGTTCGTTTAAAAAATTCCACACAAGGGCAAGGTTTAGTTTTCATCAGTGAGTATTAGAGCCATTAAATAGTTTTTGTTTCTGTGATTCAACAGTTTCAGGTATCAATCATACCTGAAATCAAGATAAACTTGAATCTTCTTCTTAAGTATCCCAGTACCTTCATCTGCTTTTGGTTCTGCTGGCCAGCCCCAGGGTGGGCTTAAATGTCTGTTTCTGCTTAATAGGATCACTATCTGATACACTATTTCTGTTGTTCCTACTCTGTTTCCCTTCTTGACCTGGACCCAAGAAACTGGAAAGTCAAGAAGTCACTATTTCTCCTCAGGTTTCTTCCACCACCCAGGCTGGAATGCCCAAGGGAAAAAGGCATTTAGCAATGATAGCTCTGTTATTGATGTCTCAGTACTGAACCCCTTGGCCATTAAGTTAGAATAAATTGTGGCATGGACAGAGCCTGTGTAAATCAGCCTGAAGGCCATGACAGGGCAGAAACATCTTACAGTTCCTATCCCTCCACAAGGATGCTTTATGTAAAGTTCCCCTGGATTTAACATATTTAATGAATATAAAATCTTATGCTGTTACTCACAACCATGAAGTGTCAATGGCTTGGTTTATATGGGCTGTGTGAAAGCTCATTTTTGCACATCCAAGTATTTGCTCCAAGTTCTCTGTAGTTCATGTAGTCAAGATTGGTACTAAAATAAGGAAATTCCCAAGAGCAGCCAAGTAGCTTGAACTGAAAAGAATGCTGGAAATTACTTTTCTAAACCAGCATTTTCCAAAGTCATCCCCATAAATCTGTCAAATACATTCCAGACTGGTATTTTATGACAGATATTCCCCTTGTAATGCCCAATGGGAAAGACTAATCCATGTCTGCCTTCCATTAACCAAAGCAGCATACTGAAGGATGGTAATTTAGAAAAGATGAACGTGATGTAACATTCCATAGTAATTTGCAGTTTGAATAGTACTCATATAACAACAATAATAAAGGGCCAGATGCATCAATGAGGCCACTCTTATTAGCAGATGCAATGCTGTAAATAAGGGATTTGTTATCAAAAGTTGCATGTCAGACAATGGACTGTGTTAATTTGTAGTATGCATTTATAAAAAAAAAATAATTATACTGCAAATGCTATAGCCTGGTGTTTTAGGAGAAATGGAACTATTTTATTTGTTGGAAGAACAGAAATCACAAAACCTGAAACACCTGTAACTTTCAGGAAGACATGTGGCCAGGAAAAGAGATTCTGTGACAGTATCTCCAAAGTTGCCCAAATTGTGCTCTCATGATCCTCTGAGGAGTCACATCAGAGGACCAGATGGTGCATTCCTGGCTCCCAGACATGTAAATTTGAGGTGTGCCTAAGCTAGAAATGCTGCAAAGTTGGACAGGCTTTGTTCATATCTTCAATAATCTTGTCTTCTGCTAAAACTCTTTTAACTTAAAAACCAAACTGCATTCTGCTGTTTGGAGTAATAGGAGAAGAGGAGTGAGACCAGCAGAACAACAATAAATAAAAATAGAAAAGGATTAGGAAATACATTATTGTGTCCCTTGCTTTTCCTAAGGTGATGTCAGAAGCACTGATCTCTTGAGAATGTTAGGCTCCTGTGTCTAAGGGTGATCCTGGACTCCCTGCCTACCCTCATCACTCACCAGGTGCAAGCTGGGCTAGGTATATCATTTTTGAAGACGGAGAAGAGGTGCTATGAACCAGATAATGTAAATGTATTTGATCTTTGGTTTGCTATAAAGAAAACATTGCTACTTGCTTTGTCAGGGCTTGTGGCAAGGCCACCAACTAGACACTACTCTGTGAAGATTTGTGTGAATTCCTGCTGCTGGAACATATTAAGAAAAGTAAGATGGAGTTCAGCAATATGGAGACCAGGGAGTGAAGTGATTTTATTTCATAAAGTTCTTGTCTCTTAATGCCTAGATGATGCCACTGATGACAAGATGCAGAATTAACTACTCTTAGCTGATCCATAAGGACATTTGGCTGCCTCTTCTTCTCTCCCTAGGAGAGGCCCCCCATGACCTCTGGGGATAGTGCCCTGCTTCTACAGTATGTCACAGAAGGTACATTAGGCTAATGACTTTCATTGTTTCTCCTGGAAGAGATGCAAGTTACATGATGAGGGTAAGATTTCCTCATCAAGGGAAAAATTGTGTGAAATCTTATTCAGGGTAAAATGCTGATCATCATTCTTCCTCTTTTGGAGTTATTTCAGTGCTTTTTGTGCAGCAGAGGACATGTAAGGCTCTAACAGTCAGTCAGTTATAAATTCCTTTGCATTGAGTAAAATGTGTTTTTGCCTATATGCTAAAAAAAATCAATGACATCACTTATTAATCATAGTTAATCACTCACCCTATTATAGTTCAGCTGTGCTTGGACATTAAAGAAAAATCTGTCAGACATATTTTACTATTTTTTTGGTGCCAAAATTCTTTTCCACAGTTCATTCCTTTATGAAGTTAATTCAGTCATTTTGAATTAATTTAGAAGGAACGGCTTCTCTCAGTCATCTACACACCCACATATGCATGCAAAAAACAGAAAAGCTTAGTATATGATGTACTAGGAGATCGTGAACAGCAGGCTACACTCCTCCTTGTGATGCAACGGAACAATAGTTGGGGTCTGGACTAAGGGGGTTATTAGTAAATACCTTCCCAAGATTCCAACTTCCCTGTGTGAATATAGTTTACAGATTATCAACAACTCTTCACCCTTTCCTGAGTTAATTTTGGTGGTAACAATTCTTATCATTATTAATTATCTCAATCATGTATCTGTACAAGTGAGCTTGTCATTGTCATGTCAGTTTCCATGAGACAGTTTCAAATGCAGTCTAATATCATGGCAATGCCTATAACTACACCACCTCTATTCCCAGCTCCACACTCCTTTAAATGTACTGTTTCAGTCATCTCTCTGACACTTCGCTTGTGCTATAACCCTAGTATGTGTTCCTAAATGTACCGTAAGATAACCCTAAAGAGGAACCAAGCTGAAACCCACGAATTGGCTTGTAGGTAAGCAGAGCCACACATAAATGCCTAAGGAACATGATAAGTTAGAGATGTCTCATTTATCCATTCATTCTTTAACATTTACTGCTCCAAGTAATTTTTCTCCATATAAATCCACATATCCTTTTGATTTCCTTGGATTATGTTTTTCTGGATTTGTTCCTTCATGATTTTTTTTTAAACTCCCAAAGAATAAGATTCTCCTTAGTTCCACAAAATTAGAACTGTCATAATTATTTCATCCCTAAAAAGCTAGAGAACAAAAAAAAAAGTTGCCATTAGACACCTGGAATGCATGGAGCATTATTTTTCTGCCATATATTTCTTTATTTGCTAGAGAATTTGTAGAGAATTATAAAAACAAAATTCAACTTGTATTAAAATTTGTTTATCACCTTTAATAGTGCACAGAACATTATGACTAGCATATGCCATCCCATAATATTTATTTTTGTATGCTGCCCATTGAAAAAATTGCATACCATAAACATTAATTTATTAAATGTTAGTGAATGTTAGATGTGCGATGACATATTTTGTGCTAGCTCAGGGCCAAAGGCTAGCGTCCTACTTGCAAGATGCTATTTAGCTTACCTAGTGATTTCCTAAGCCATTCAAGCCATTTAATCCATTTAAGCCAAAATGATATTATTTTAAAATGTTTTGCCATTTTTGTTGAATTTTTGTTTTAAAGTAAAGGACACAAAGAAACCTCTAAATTTTTGGAAGCACATGAGTGTTAATGCAACAGAATTCAAGGTCTTTGAACAATTTTCTGTAGGTCATATGTGTAGATTTCAAGCAATTACAGGAACAATGTTTACCATGAATTCTAAAATCCTTAACTTGTTCATTCAGTATTAATGATGCAAGGATCTGTTTTGTCATAAGTTTTGCATTGCATATAACATTTCACAGCAGAGGCTTAAAGACATAACAGTAGAATGAAAGTGTTTACTTCTTAAATGTGGTAGCAACTTTCATAGCTTCATTTTCTTTTTTTTGTTATGGTTTTTCGATTACCAGAAGTACTTTGAGCAAATTCTAGAGCAAATTCAATCAATCTTGCTTAATCCTACCTCTAATGTGTATAACAATGTAAGTATATTCAAAAAATACCAGTATACCTGACATTTTTCAGCTTTAGCAAGATGATTTTTAATTTGTTTGTTTTTTTGTTTGTTTAAAAATGAGATGGTAAATTGATGTCACAAGTTTCCAATAAGCAATTAGATCTTACAAAGAGTTTAATGATAAAACAAAGGAGGCGAAAACCAAGTGGCATGAACTTCTGTAGGCTGCAGTTATTGAGGGAAAGATCTGTGGGAGAATAAAAAGTACTGTATAGAAACACCCTTGCTGATGAGATAGAAAGCCTCTCCATATTACTCTAGTGTGTGATAAATTAAAACCCCACACATTTGACAAAACAAAGGTGAGCAGAAGGAAAATGTGTCCTAGGAGAGTGTGAGCAAGCCCAGACCCAGAGGCTATTCCAGATCTGTTAGCACAACTGCCTTTAGACCTTGCCGTGCAGCCAGATGTTGCTGCTAGAGCCTTCCCAAGCTTGGCATCTGGGTCCTGGCATGCCCCAGGAGTGGCCTGGGGTGCTACCCCTCTCGCTGAGGTAGGTGCACAAACAGAAAGGCCGAATGAATTGCTTCTCGTCTCAGCTGAAAGATCTAATTTGCTTCAGATTGCAGATCGTGTAGACTGTAAATGTGAAATGTTTGAGTGAAAGCACCACAGAGTAAATATTTCTCACTACAGATAAAATTGTATACATCCATTAAATGTGATTTCCTTTTCTTCTACTGATAGCAGCCCTTTTTTTCCTGCATTTCAGGCTCTGTGTAGTAGCATGTTTTCTCATTTTCTAGTCATTTGTAGTAGCATTTATGAGGGTTAAAAATTGTGTAAGTTTTCAGACTGAATATTATGAGGTTCCCGTAGCCTTTCCACTTGAGATATCCATTGCTGGATGTTGTATTCTGTCCTAGACAGATAGGATTTCACCCACACAATAGGGATACTGAGCAGTAACTGCAAGCCAGATCTTCAGCTGGCACAAACTGCACTATGCTTAATCAACTTCAGTGTGAAGCTATGCCAGTTTGTACCAGCTGGGCATCTAGCCCTTTGTCTGCCCCCACATAAAAACTGTGTTTATCTGCTTTTATTGAAGCTTTACTTTTTCCATGTGAGCATAAGTAACATTTGCATTTTAGAGCCAAAACTGACTTTTTATTTCATTTCCCATTTCTGCTCCATCACCATCCATCTTGAGAATTAAATACACACAGGGGAGGGTAAGTAAACTGCTTAGGAACATCTGGGATGCATAGAATGTCTGTTTCAGTCTCCAGGGAGAGCAACCCAATTGCATGGTACCTCTGATGAACATATAGCTATTACTGGAAGCAGTGGCTACTTCACAGGCTTAATGGGATGTCTGAATCTTGCTGTGCTGCCTTCCCTTTATCTCCAGTCCACCTACAGTACCTACTGTCTGACCCCATAATAGGTTCAGTGATAGACAGATGCTACATAAGGGATGATGGCCTTGATCCTGAAATGGTTGCGTGTCTGGAAGTTTTTGTGTCTCCCTAATGCAGTCTGGATAAGATCGAGTCTGCTCGTGCAAACCTGAATATATGAGCAATGATGTATCCACTGGTGCTATTGATTTCAACTTCAATGTGTAAGTGCTCACCACATGAGTAAGGCTTGAACATAATAGCCTTCTGATAGTGTTCCAAGTTTGGGGGGATATATGAAGGTTAATTGAAGCTACAGACTTGGCAACTTGCCTCAAATGGCTATGAGCCATGGTGTTTGGGGATTTTAGCTGTTATATATGTAAGTAATTGCTCTTTACCAAATGCTTTAGGGAGGAAAAAAAAATCACCAAATTTAACAATTTAACATATAAAATCCTTCACGCAAAAAGCTAAAGCAAAACCAAATCTTCAGTATATTTAAGGTATGCCTTAGCCCTGGTACTGTTACCTAGCACCAAATACCATGTTCCTGCTTCCAAAAGCATTTATCAGCAAATCATTGACTTAGTAGATTCAATTCTGCTGTACAACAACGACATTTCTGGGAAGAGTCAGGCTCGTTTTGCGTACCTGGAGACCTGGCATACAAAAAGGTAGCAGGCAGGCTGAGTCTTTTTAAGACAGTACTTTTCCCACCCATCTGTCCTTCCCCAGCACTGGGGGTGGCCAGCTCTATCAACAGAACAAAATGCTCATGCACCAACCATTCACAGAGAGGGTTTGATATCCTTAGATTCATCAGATCAGATACACCAAGTTAAGCAGTAGTGACTCAAGATAACATGATGAATTGTGAACCAAGGGAGCTGGGAAACATTCACTTCTCCCACCCCTGCTCTGCAGGCCATAACCTCCAGCAAAGGAGTGAGGTGGACAGCCGGAGCAATAATTTTTAAGTGACTGATACTAAATCCAACCGAGTACATCTGTCAGGACCCTTTATGAATACTGCCAAAGAGTCTAAGTCTGCATTCATATGATAGCCTTTGAAACCAAAGTAGCTAAGGCAGTAAGTCTTTTCTGCTGTCTGGTACCAGCCAGCATCTTGGAGTGGAGAGAGAGAATGAATTTCTTGGCTGGGTTATTGTTGCTCACATTTTAACAGTTGAAAAACCTTCAGTCAAAATCTGATCATCTGATAATGTGTAACAAGAATATATTGAATAAAGATAGTCATGTCACTGTTGTTGGAGATAAGAAGGGGATTGTTGTGCGAGATGAAAAGTGAAGTTCTTTGAGTCGACACTTCAGAGTACATACTTATTCAACATATTCCCAGGATCTAGGAATGTCCTTTGGACTCTGGAATCAGGAGAATGCTATAAAATCAGCTTCTGTCTCTTTCTGAGGATGGCAGCATTAGCTCAGCTGTGCCAGTCTGACTGCAGCAGTCAGCAGAAGCTGTGTATGCAGCCATATAACTACAACAGAGTCTGATCATCATCCTGATGAAATTACACTGATCTAATTTGCACGCCGTGAAGACATTTGGCACTGGCTGTATCTGAGCCGTGACATCTTCATTGGAGCTAAAAGTACACTAAGAAGTGACATTACATTTCATACTCTTTTGTGCCAGACTGTGGCATTTCTTCCTCTTTAAAGGCATTATTTCAAGAACATTTAATTTGGCTTTGATATCTCTGCCATTTTGCTATGCCGGAATGTACTGAGCCAGAAAAGCTCAGCTGTAATAAAGTTTGGCACCATCAGCCCACCATATACCTGCACCATCCTGTGCAATTTAATTGGCATTCGTTGGGTTGATAAATGGATTGGCTTAATGAGACAATATACGTGACATATGCAGGACTCTCCTGAGGAATAAGATTCATTTTTGCACTTCACACATCAACATGCTACAGATACCAACGCAGTCACCTCCAGCAGCTGTGCTATAACCAGTGACATGACTTCCACTGTGGACTGTGTGACCAATAACTCTGCTATCTCTCAGACTAGCTTTATATCATTTTTCATATGAACATTTTCCTTTCTTCATTTTTGTAAAAATAAGATACCATAACTGCCTTTGAAACTTTCTGTCAAGTATAATATCCATATTTTTTTTTCAGGTATAAATCAACAGCTTATCTTTATAGCTTTCTGAGGATTTGCCTCCATGTTTAGAAAAAAGTTCTAATTACAGATTGAATATAGTGTAAAAACAGCTAGAAATATTCAGTAAAATACACATGAAAGCCAAGTTCTATTTTATCAAGCTTTAAGTCACTATGCATAAGAATGACCTATTCTCAAAGGTTCATTTGCATGGATGAATTAGGTCCGTGTTAGAACTATCTCTGGAAATAACATGAAGATGAGGATCTGTGTGAAGTCAGACAGTAGCTGGAAGAGGGGAGTGTTTCAGTGCTACAAATAATTACTGGTTACAGTAACCGCTTATTAAACCTTTTTTTAAAGAAACCCCATTTTGCTTTAGTCAGGAATGAACAAGAGGATCAAGGATTTGGTTCAGTGTTTAAAAAAATAGTAGTTTAATGGTAGATCTTTGAATTCTCCTCTCAGAGGTAACTGTTAAGGTAGTCAATGTCCTTTGATGTTTTTCAGAGGCCTGCTTGTTGGGGCTGTAGATCATTTAAGAGCTGGGATTTAACAGCAATCCAGAGAGCTAATCTATCTTGCCTGGACAAGGGAGATACGCATCCAGCTTTCTGGTACTTTACAACAAAGGCTTGGAAAACAGTTCAGAGACAGAAAACATCAACCCACTTACACAACATCCACATCGAGTTAGTTTCTTAACTAACATTAAAGGTGTACATATGTTATATCCCTCATTTTTAGGAAAAAAAAAAAAAAGGTGAATATTACCAAGTCCTCAGTCATCATTACTATCAGTATAATGAAGATAAAGCCACATAGTTTTATTGGTCATTATGCTCTGGTGCAGTTCTGAAGACCAGATTCAGATGTTTTAAGTGAAACAGCTGTTTATTGGGATATAGAAAGAAACCACTGCCACAGAGATGGAAAAAAAATTGTCAAATCACATGGGCAATTTTCTGTTTTCATGAGGAAAACTGAGAAGCAGAGCACTGTTTGCCTGTCTTGACCCTAACAAAATTCAGGGATTTTCAAAGGAACCTATGGGAATGAGGAGCCAAAATGCTGCGGAATGTACGTGCAGGTTGATATGCTAAATGCCTTGTATCTTTTGGAAACAAAAGATAGTCCACATACCAAAGAATGCACAGATTCACATCACAGGAGTGGCCACAGCTTCAACCTGGAAAAATGAAATCGGCGGAGGCAGCGAGGTAAGCGAGGCTGCAGCTGGCTACTGCTGGGCTGTGCTCTGGGCCGTCACACTACCTGCCGCTGGCTTCTTGTCCATGAGGTGGAAGAAGCCCACGTGCCACTGCCTCAGATTTCAACTGGGTGCCAGTGTGATGCTTACAATTCTGCTCTAAGGAAAGCCTCATACATGCAAATAAGCCCAAGGAAACTAAAAAATGAAACGGTGTGTGACAGTTTCTAATTACTGCATAAAAACAACATATGGAAACTTCATTGTCCATTTCATCCCTCAACATGTACTATCAAGTTAGATTTCTTTTGCTCAATCATTCTCTCTAGAGCATTTGGAGCTGTTTCACTTGTATTATATGAAGAAAAACAGCACTTGATATGAGCAGTGTGATGCTTTTACTTTCTCTGTCCAAGCTCATTAATCTCATGGAGGGTTTAAAAAAAATTAATCCTACTGGTTTGGCACAAATTGTACTTTTCCAAAAAAGGAATCACTTCAAAGTCCTTTTTCAGAAATATTCCATCCTTTGTCATGAATCATTTTTGAAGGAGTGTAAACATTGAGAAAGAGGAGAATAATTTAATATTTAAATGTAGCTATGGTAAATGCTAACAAGTAGAGAATGTCACTTACTGATATGTGTTCATGAGGTGAATGATAGTAGAAGATCAGTGAAGGAATCTTAACTATGACTTCTTGCTATGTACAGTTAAATAGGAGGGTGTATTCCTCTAAGCTTTTGAGTGTCTCCAGCAAGATTTCAAATTTAAATATTTATAATGGAGGCATAAGAAGAAATTTAAAGGATATGGTTGGGTCAAAGAAATAAAGCATACATCAAAGTCCCATTTTCTGGGAGCAAAAGTCTTGCAGCCTTCCCTATCAAGCCCTGTGGCCACAGAAGCAGAGTCAGTTAATGAATCAGAAAAAAGCTGGTTACCAGATGTCCTTACTTATTAACACACACATTGCATTCTGTAATGGCATTCACTAAACAATCTGTGTGTAGCAGACACTGCTCCATTTAAAGTATCTTTTTCAAAAAAATACTTCTAACTTTTTGTCCTCTGTGATTGATTTCAGGATAGCTGTTGTTTAAGATGCTGTCAGGCATTTTGTCTAATTGAAATTTCTTCACCATTCTGAAGGTTCCTAAGTTACCCAGCAAAGCAAAACCTTTTTTTCTTTTTTTTAACATTTATTCTTTCACTCCTCCTTCTAAAATTATATTGAAATAAGACAAAGTAAATAAAAAATATTAACTTAAAAGCAAAGCAGGAGAGAAACCAATTCTCTTTGATTGGTTTCCATTGCTGCTAATTTTAATGCCACCCATTGTTCAGCTCTGCAGTCTAATTTTATGTTAATATCCTGAAAGTTGTCAAATCTTGGCAAATCCTATGCATAAATTACACAGAAAGTAGCTCACAGGAGGGGGAAAGTAATGACTGTCATGGTTAGCCAAACCCATTAATAGTCTGACAAGCAATAACCCAAGAGCTCTGGTCAACTGCTGCAGACATCTGTGAAACTTTTGCAATTAATTTTTTTTTGGAGGAGGTATCAGCTGTGAAATAGCACATAAGTGACTGATTATTATCGGCTCTGCTGGTGAGGGCAGAACCGATCAACTCCAAACATTCATCCTGCTAGTACAGACTGATTGTTTTATGAAAATGAAAGTTTTATTTTTCTTTATTTTCTAAGGCACTCTAATCTCCAGAAAAGGAAAAGGAGAGTCAGTTTACATGAGCAGCACTTTACTTATACATACTCTTTCACATCAGCAGTTTTCAAAGAACTTTGCAGAGATCATTTGCATTATCTCTGTCTATAAAGTGGAGAAACTGAGGCATGAACTGTGTGTTCATGCACATGACAGAACACAAGAGGGACTGAGAGATGGATAGAAGGGCTTCCCTGAAGTCAGATACTAAGCCTGGGATATCTCTGCTACTCCAGGCAGTGCTCTGTAAGACTGTGCAGTCACCTATTTAAAAGCTGGAAGGATCACACTGTGCTGAGAACAATGTAGCTGTTTGAGAAATTTTCTCATGTCTCCAAAATCATCATTGCCCTAAATTCTCTTTTATAGGCTGAGGGGACAGCTGAGATATGTTCCATGATTTCTCACGAGTCCAGAATGCTTAGTGGCACTAAGTCTTTGGGCAAAATGCTTTATAATTGGGCTGACCTGGTAAAGGCCTGCTGCACAGAAGTCTGGGCCTGTTAAAATTAAAAATGCATATATCGTAGTTGCTGAATTAGTACCTAACATGACTGACATGCTCACAGGTTGACCCTGAATGTGTAAAGAAGAGTGAATTTGCTGTGTTACATTTTCATGCCTGTTTTTTTCTTCCTTTTGTATACAATCTAAAATCCTGATAAGCATTGGTCACTGGCAAACTGTATTTTTATCTTTAGCAGGATATCATTACCAGAAGCTTTGACTGAATGAAATACTATGCTCTTCCTTAAAAGCTTTTTCTTATGCAAGCAAATTCTTTTTTCCTTAAGTAGATGGTCTGAAAAAGGTCTGAAAGATTGTCTCTGAATTTCTTACCGTCACTACAGTATGAAATAATCCAGTAGGTGTCAAAACCAAAACCAAACCTCTAAAATTCCTCAGGCATTATGATTTATATGGAATACTATATTGCTAAAGAAAATAATTGCTCTCAACAGTATTAATGAATAGATAATTAACATGATAAAATACGTAGGCCATATAAAAGTCCAGCAATCTCTTATTTTTGACTACTATGTAGACCTTATGGGCTGCTGTAACACAGCCATTACATTCCAGGTCTTTCATTTTCATACTCTGCTTTTTTCATTCTCTGTCCTGTATGGTGCTAATGCTTAGTGGATGACACAGAATAAGTAGGCATTTTAGGGTGTATTCTGAAAATAAAATAAATGTCGTGCAAAGAATAGGATTTTTAAAACCAAACTTATCTTAGAAAATGCAAGAAAAAGGGATGTGCTAAATGTAGCACATAAACTGATGCCTGTGATGCCTGGAAAACAAGTTTGCTGCTACCTTGGGACACATAATTTTTAGAAATAATGGACCATTTGGCAGTTCTGCACATGTCATCAAGCATGCTTGGAAACACCATGGGCTTTGCTTTATTAATATACATGGTTTGAAATAAATTCCCTATGAAATGCTAGAGGAATCCTCAAATCAACTAATTCATGTGACCTTTCTTTAAGACAGCCTTTATACTTCGACTGTACTAGACTGTACTGTACTCTCAGAAAAGACAGATATTAACCAGTCTACTGTTTTTCATCTCCAAACTATGGCAGCAATCAGTTCTGTGGGATGGGTTACAGTGCATAGGTGGGAAACTAGCAGTGGACATTTCCTTGGGGTGCTGCCTCATTCCAATTAGAAGACAGATAACAAGAAAACAGATCCTTGATCTTGGTTCTGTGAACAACTTCAAACGGAGTTTAGTGGACATTCCCACCTCAATGAATCTAACAGGATAGCACAGGGGGTCCCTGAAAAGAACCTGAAACACAACAGTGGCAGTGGGGGATGAAGAGACTTTCCACAGTGCCTCAGTCAATGCAGTCCTAGGAATTCTAAAGGTGAACATAATCAGTACAGGCAAAACAAGTACTTAGGATCCAGAGGCTGCTTCCTAAATCCAGCCGTATCAGTGGTGCAACAAAGTGGGTGAGAGGGCATACCCCTTCTCACACAGAATTTCTAGGGGCTTTAGCCCTATGAAGTCCTGTCATTCCATAAATACAATCACTGCCATTGTGCCTGATCCTGTGCAGAGACTGATTGCCTGAGGAAGGTGTCCTTCTGCCCTTGTGTATCTCTACAAAGACACAAACATAGTTTAGCTTTTAGTTTCCCAACTGAGCTGATTCTCGTTTTTCAAAAGTGTCTTTTCTTTTGGCCCTAGGTTATTCAAAGGAGGATTTGAGCAGCCCCCTTTCTTGCCCTTTGGCACAGAAACTTGAGTAAAATGTTTGGGTTGGACAAAGGCCTGCTCAGAATTAATGTAGCTACACTTTTTATTGTAATATTTACTAATAAGTTAAACCTGTTCTTTTTTTTTTTTCTCTGTCAGTTTATTGATATGTTACTACAAAGCAGAAAATTGGAGAATTAAGATAAAAATAAGCTATTATGAACAAGGTCAGAAGGAACACCAGGTTTTCCTAGCACTGAGAAGATGAGAGAAGGGGATTCCATTTTAAAAAATCTGGTCATTAAAATTAAATATTTTCTATTTTCCCTCTTTCCCCTTCCTAATCACCTTTCTTCCTTTCCATGAAGAGAAAGTCAAGAATTTTATTTTCTTTTTTGGTCCATACTGGTCATTCTATACCACTAAATTAAACATTTGAATGTTGTCTGGCACGTGGTGCAGACATCCATGCTATGAAGCTGTTACACTGTCCAAAGGATTTTTGTGTTCATGATACCTATAGGGAAAGGTCTTTGTGAATTGTTTGGAAGTGCTCTAGCTAGGAAAAGCCAGGAGCATGCCAGAGGCTCTGTTAAGGATTTAACGGTGTCGACAATCAAATTCCAGTGCCTGGAAGCACTTCCCTGGCACTCTTAAATCTACTAGTCTAGACACAGATACAGTGGTCAAAATCTGCTTCCCTTATTCATGTAAATAGCTCCAGTGAAGTCAGCTGTGAGATTGGCTGTAAAACAAGAATTCTATTTTGCAAATGATTTCAAGCATTTGGCCTTCATTCTACATTGGGGAAAAAGAAAACAACCACAACCTTGAGCTTTCAAATTTTAAAAATTAACCTAGGTGAGAACTGTCCAAATAACCAAGTGGCCAATATGTTCATCTAGAATTTAGGGGCTCATGTTGAAATCTCTATCTTCCCTGAGTGAGAAAGGCCTGTCATAGTCCTGATGAGGTTGGGAATCCAATCTATCAGGAATCCTGTCACTCCAGAGTGTTTTCTTTCTTAGGTTAGCAAAAAAGCATACCCTGAAGCTGAGGAGATTATATGGAAATTTACTATGGAAAAAGTGTTTTGTTACAGATACCCTGCTAATTTACAGGTCTTGATTCCATAAGTCAAAAAGAAACCCCACGAAACAACCCCAAAGCCCAAACAACTCAAGCTACACTACAGTAGTAGTTAAGACATTTGCCAAATTAACATCTGACTGCAGAGCTCACAGGTGTTCAAGTGGGTCAGGAGTTTTCTCAGAAACTTTTTTTCATTTGTTTTGGAAAGTAGATTAACTGGAATGTTAATTTGTCAAAGTCGAGCTGTGCAAAAATATACCAAACTTGATGGTATTATTTTAGAAAAAATACTTGAAGCATTTGATGTTCTTGTAGAATATAAAAAGTTGAGCCCTTGTTATGAAAGTGTTTTTATTTGACTTTCATCTTGTAGAGGAAAAGTAGAAGAGAATTATTTGGTTAATTCACATGAAAAGAAAAAAAACCTGAACACATCATTTTGGGTTTTGAGGCATTTCTGAATAATTTGTTTTGATTCTTGCCTAAAAAATCAGTGGTTTTAGCTTATACCTTTTATCCCAAAATGAAAAATACATTCTATCCCAGCTTTAATTAAGCCCCTTTTCCTGGTAGTATAGAGCTTGGATGTAAAGGTTAGTTTCTGGAAAAATCATGAGTGAAAGTAAGTTTGTAGTTATTCTCAGAAAAATGCTTTGAATTGAAGTCAACTCTTGCTAGGCTTGCATTTTCATTATGGTTTTCCACGTGTATTGACTGAGATATTTATTGACTTCAGTTTTTTGCTGTAATGCCTCTCCATATAAAGAAGAGAGAAGTATGCCATAGCTCTAGTATTTTGAAAAAAAAAACCAAACCCTTAATATTTAATTGAAGAAATGCCTTTAAGTAGAATGTTACTTGCTTTAAATTAGTTTAAATGGCATAGCCTGGACACAATTGACCGTACATTAATGTTAATTTGAGCCACTTTTGCACAGAGGCTGTTGGGGTGATGCAGATTCATACAAAAGCCTCATAGAAAACCACCCCTTATGATTCATCCACAGTCACGTTACACTCCTATTTTGTATTAACTGTAAGCTAACACACATCCCCATGCACCTTGCATCAAGCTGTTGCTGATAATACTGATAGAGTAGTCAGAAAATGACCTATACAGTCTTAATGTTGCTGATGTACATACTGTGTCATTATTCAGCAAATATGTGCTGGGAAGCTGTGTGACAGAGCTCTGTGCATGATGGGTCACTCTTCACCCCAGGATAACCATAGGCAATATGTCTGCTAAATTCACTAAATAATAGTCAAATAACATACAGCATGTGATGGTGGAAAATAAGATGAATCCCTTGAGCAGAGAGGACAGAAAAGGGACTGTGTGATATACAGCAGGGTTGTGTGATACACATCCCCTGGGCAAAGAGCTGACTGATGGGCACCCACTAATCCCCCATTAATACATAGGACAGCTGATTCTCTACAGCTTCCCAGGACTTGGGCATTTTCTTTACACGTGCCACTGAACTGAGAGGATAATGGCCAAGACTTTAAGAGCAACAACTGAGGGCTACCCACAGCAACCCTCAGCACTGGAGAGTGGATGATGCTGATGCTGTTGCTGTTGCCTCATAACAGGGAGCATCCACTTTGGAGACAGACAGGGGCAGAGCCAAAAACAAGTCTACAATCAGAAATACCAAGGGCTTTTTTCTGCTTCAACTTTTTTTCTTACTTTTCACATATGTGATTTTAAACTCACATCATTGCTCTGTAATGTGATCTGACTGTATTTGATGTCATTCTAGGTAAAGATATGAACAATTCAGAGAAAAATACCTGCTGAAGACTAAAATGATTGTCACTGGCAACAGTATAGACTAAGACAGTTTATGAATTCAGATTTTTTCTAACTCTCATGATCTCAGTTAACAAAAGACGTTGAGCTAACTGGTAATCTATTTGAATTCTGGTGCAGGACTTTGAGAATAAAAATGCAGGTTGGATTGAAAAAATGTCAATCATATTTGGAGAAGGCTTAAAGGCTTATGTTTTCTTTATTATTTTGTATGAAAATACTTAGAAATCCAAATACTACTGTGAAATGGAAGTACTTTGGAATGAAGTATTCAGCATTAAAAACAAAGTAGAAAAGCTGAAATATCAAGGTTACATTGTATACATCCCAGTTATAATGAATGTGCAGTGTCTTAACACAACATCATCCTAAACATTTGATTTTTTTATTTCACATATGAAGATGTATTATAACATCTGGAACTGGTATATTGATTGATTCATAGTCAGCATCTGTAGAAATAGTTATATACAACTATAGTAAGCATCAGAATTATTTTTACTCTTTCAAAATACAGCTATCGACCTCCTCTTTTCAGGTATATTTTAATATTTAAAATATATGAGATCAGGTAATTTCAAGTACTCAGCTTCAGCCTACTACAATTCAGTAATGTTTGAGTTTATGCCATGATAACTGCAGACAGAATTAGATTGTTTTACTACACAGTTATATACTTTCTTTCTCAAACTTATGAATGGTAGGCATATCAAACTAAGGTCTCATTCAGGCTTTTTTACTAAACAGGCACTGTCTTGCTTTCTCTTGATCTCTCATTCTAATTCTTATTCCTTATATATCTTTTAAAATTCTTATTTATTTCATTAGATCAGAATGGATAATTTTTATCCTTAAGGTCACTGTTTAAGTTTGGTGTTTATTTTTTGTTCAACACTAGGTTTTGGAATATCTGAGAAGATTGGTGTCCCTACAAACTTGTTGATTAATCATTTTCAGACTGAGATATTTTTAATTAGTAAAATTGAAAAGGGACATTATTTGAGACATATTTTATATGTGTTTCCAAGTCAAATATTCTGATCTGTGGATGTGGATCTCAAGAACTTCAATCTGAAGTTAATCTTCGTAAATCAGGCTAGAGTGGATTAAAATGCAAGAAAGGAAAAACCTTACTACAGGTTAATGAAATGGACTGGATCTAATCCAAAAGAAACTAAGTGATTATAAATTGAAGATTACTACCAAATAAGTCCTCTGTAATCCTTCTATAGTTGACATTGTATGTGTGACTTTCTAAAGGCAGATCTATTAGAGTTTAATTCATTCAGTGATTTTTTTTATTTATTTTTTTTTTTTCTACAGCATTGGACTGTCTTATATAACCAGTTCACTGCAGTTTTTATAGGATTTAAAAAATCCTTTTCCACTTTGCGTTTAACTCACAGAGGAATCTGTACCTTGATTATTATTAAAAAAGGGGTTGAGTACTTTTTGTTTATTTTTAAAAACAAAAATTTATTTTCTAGCATCTCTCCCTGCATTTCTTTTTGTAAGAAAGTTAAACAAATAAGTTATTAGAATTAAATCTTGTACATGTCTAGCTTTGATTTTCAATAAGCATTCCAAAAACCTCACAGCAGATTGGGTGGGTTGAATGTGATGCTGTGTTTGTTGTCAGGACACTGCCGGCCTGTGCTCAGCTTGCTGCTCCCAGGTCCCAGGGCCTTTACCACAGACTTGTTCTACAGCATGCCGAATGGCAGTAGGTATGGTCCTTCACTCACACAGATTTTGGATAAAATAAATCATTGATTTATTAATTGTATTCTCATTGAATTTTATTGGATGAAGAGAAGATTTTAATAATGCAAGAAAAAATAGCATTCATTAAGACAATAAAGAGTTATAGGAGTGTTTGTAAAATACCAGTACAGCGGGGCCAAATCTCATTCTTCCCAGATCAGCATATGTCCACTGACCGCATTGAAGCTACAGTCAGATTAACAACCAAAACTCTCAACTATAATTGTGTATTTTAAAAGTTCATATAAATTAATGTAATTTGTCGCACTAACAGAAAAGTCAGCAACACAATTATTAGACAAAAATGTCTACTTTTCATAATAAAATGCATAGAAACAATGGTGAATTTAGAAAATTATGACTGAGAAGAACTTTCATGTTAGAATTCTTCTCATTGTAATTAAGATGTAGAATGACAACAAAGCACACATAATGCAAATTAAGATCTTGATCATATTCTTATTACTTTAGCCACATGTAAAATTCCAGGGAAGATACTTAACTATATTATTCCCTAGTTTCTCCAACTAATAATTAAGATTACAGTGCTTCATCACTTTTGGAAGTTGCTTTGTGATTAATCAGTATACATGTGTCCATACAAAGTATATCATATTTGTATCTATTACTTTTCATTTCCTTATTTTTGCCGAAGAAGTGGTTTTCTTATGAAAGTTAGATTATAATTACACAGGGCATTGCCTATGATCTGGAGAGCATGTGTTTCAGCATAGTATTGGTGGCAGTATGCATTAGCAGTAATACTGCTGTTCGACCTGCACCAGCATACATTAGCCTAAACATTTGTTTTCTCAAACATTTGGAGCATTTGCAGAATATATCTTTCTGGATATCCAGAAACTTTACACCCTCTAGAAATTCTGTAGCTTTTTCACAGATGCAAGGAGGAAGAAAGAAGATATTGATGTAAAGTTAAGTTAAATAGTTTTTTTATTTTGCCTGAGTGAAGATTTTGTAAGCAAGGAATGCAGAATGTAAATTACTCTTCTAATAAAAAGTAATTCTGAGTCCACTAATACCCATGACACTCTGAAAGGGAAACATTTCATTGCTTAATTCAGTGAAGTTTCTAAACCCAATAGCTCTTTCCAGACTGCTTAATGTAGATAGACCAGCCTTCCACAGTAATCAAACAGGCTTTGTATCATCAGAGGAAAGATTTCTTCCGGGTGTTATAGTGCTGGTACTAGTAGCAAGGGGCAAACAGTACAAATTTAATCTCACCAGTGTTCTCTGAATGGACTCTCTGTCCATGTAGAGAACACGGACATAACTAACTTCCTGCAGATCAGTAAGCTCAGTGACACAATACAGCAATGACACATTAAGCATTTTAATTCTCCAGGGCAACAGTCACGGTGATGGATGATTCACACGCAGATAGTCAGCCCCTGAGGAATCAAGTGAAATAAACTTTAACATGACAATGTCTATAGTTTTCTCCATTAGAAGCTTTCACACTTGTCATTGACTTAATGACACCTAAATTCAAGGACTTTGTGATTTCTTTAATGTATCACTCCAGACTTATTCTGTGTCATCCCTGATCACTGTCCCCAGTAAATTCCATTGGTTAGTCATGGCCAGAAGCTACACCACGCCATGCTAAATGTCTGAAGAAGCATGTTCTGCAGCAATACTAGCTTTCTTGTGTTTTAGAGATTATTCTCCCTTAGTAGCAGTGCTGCTGTGACATCCATGGTCATCTGGTCTTCTGAGGGCACAGAATGAAATCCTGTCATCTACATGACCAAATGTGTATGAGTATTACTGTACCACTTGGTTACTGTGTGTCCTCCATTACATTTTACAGTTTTAAAAAAATGTCTCTGACAAATGCTCCTTCATTTGATACAAATTATTACAATCTCCTGTGTACTTTTTGTGCTTTTAATCTGTTATACAGGGTAGGAAAACAAATCTTATTGCCTCAAGTTTTACCAACGTAATCCAAGAGGTTTGTCCTATTTTATTGGTAATCCCTATTGCTTCTTAGAAGCGTGAATCCCACAGCTGCGTTGGATCACATCCCTGATCTCTGTTTAGCCTATTCTTATAGTCCTTAGGACTGTCTGTTCAAAGAAATCTTTGAAATCAGAGTAAATCTATTTTGCATGTTTATGTTTTCTCTCATCACTCCACAGCCATCAACAACCTTAAGTATCCCAGAGTAAATTCCAGGAACTGGAACACATCTGTAAACTACTTTCTTC